>LPNX011017547.1:6810-71759 GCA_001517045.1 Pseudotsuga menziesii | reverse complement strand
TTTATTCAAAAGTTTTTTTTATATATTTTATATAGATTATAGTTTTAAAATGTTAAGTAATTTTTTAATGTTTGATTTTAAAATGTTTATTATTTATAAGTTTAGATAATTTTTACAATTTATTTTCAAAAATATTTAAAAAACTAAAACTAAAATGATATATATATTTCCTAGATGCAAACTAGATGTAAACTTTTATTTTATTTAGATCTATTTATTTATTATTATTATTTTTAAACTAAAGCAAACAAAGGAACATTTTAAACTAAAACAAAAACTATGTGGATTTTGATTATGTTTATTAGTTTGTTTATTTTATTTTTTAATTGTTCATAGAAACTAATCCTTAATTTGTTTTTTTTTTAATTTTTAGCATGACTAAAAAAATTATTAAATGAAAAAAATTAAAATTAAAAAAATTAAAAATTGCATAAAATTTTCATATTTAAAAGATTAAAACTATTTTTTAATTCCTAATAAAATTAGGAAATTGTTAATTTAAGACTATTAAATTTTTTAACAAATAGAAATATTAGAGTAAATTAAAACAAAACTAATTTTCAATTGAAAAATAAAAACTTAAACTTACCTACTCTACTTTAATTAAAAATTAAAGATTATTTACATAAAATGGAATTTCCAATGTAACCATCTATCTAAAAGAAGTAAACCAAAATTATATTTTAATTTTAAAAAACTAAATCTAGAATATACAATAATATAAAAAAATTAAATGTTGAAAATATGAATTAATAAAATAAAAGCGAAAACAAAATCAATCTAACCTAATACTTACTTAGAACCATTGTTCAATGCAGCTTTTGATTGCTTGATATTCACCCAAGATCCCTTCTTCATTCTCTTCAATCTCCAGTTCGAACAAGTGTTCTTCATCTGATATGCATGATTCTTCAGATGTCGATTCTTCCTTGTTTGCTTCAGAAGGGGTAATTACATCTTTGACTGCTATCAAGATATCATTTTCTAGAGAATAGGAGATCCTGATTTTTGCTACAATCTGAGTGAGTTGTTCTAGACTTTAGCTCATCATAAAATCATTTTATTAAATCAAATGCTTAAAAAATGAAAAACAAGACAAATACAAAAAACAATATAAAATGAGTTAGTACCAAAACTAGTGCAAAAACATGAATAAAAAGTGCACAAAAATCCGTACAAAACAAAGAACAAACAGATACAAAGTTAAAAGCAAGTTAGTATAAAATAAAGGCTATTCTAGAAAGCAATCCAAACTTTACAGTACAAAATTGTGAAAGAAAACTTGCATAAAAATAAACTCGCATTTGCAGAAAATGAAAGAACACTCTTGTAGAAAAAGAAAACACTTTGTAAAAAAATAAACGCGCTTACAGAAACAAAAAGACTTTGGGGTGACCCACTAAAGTGGATGCGTCTAGCTGTTACACCATGGGAATTCTAAAAATTCTGTAGTGAAGCCGTCCTTGCATCTTACTGTTTCCCCCTCCCCCTTTGTATAAAAAAATGAACTATCTACCTATCTAAACGCTAATCCCTTTTAGCACCTCCCCGGCAACGGCGCCAAAATGTTGGGAAAATATTAAACAAATTATTTAAACATATATTTAACAATTTAATTGTCAACCCAGAGAGAGCGTAAACTTGTGAGGTACATACAAAATATATGCAGGGGAAGAGTATTACTAACTTATTCTACAACTGAAATTGAATCTAAGTTATGAAAACAGGAAATGACATGAAAATAAATCTAAAACATGAAATTGCATGAAATAAATTGATATAAAGCAAATCAACTTTTAACTTGTGAGCTCACATAAAATCAATACTATCAATTCATAAGCAATGAATAACTGAAAATCTATATTAACATAGGAGAGTAACAAGATTTGCATCAAAGCATAATCTCCATTACACAACAATCAAGAATCTATTCTATGACTAACTATGAACTATTCTCTATTCCCAAACCACTAGATAAGCCTCTAACCAAAATGAGGAGAGAGCCCTCTTATTTATACATGAATTCAAGATAACTAATCATAATTACAGATCCACTATTCTCTCAACTTATCCCTCAAAATCCTCAACAAATCTACAACTCATCCCTTCAAATCCTCAACAAATCTATAACTCATCCCTTCAAATCCTCCAACAAATATTGGATAAGATATTCTCTCCACATTTCCATAATCTTCTCCTTGAAATTAGCTCACATCTAGAAGATGAAATTCGAATTTGAGGCTAGGTGGTCACTTTTGAGCTTGTTAAAGTCTTCAAATACACCTCTAAGCATCACCAAACTCACCCAACTTTGAAATATAATGAAAATATGTTATTTTTCTCAATAATTAACCACAAATTCACTCAAAATACTCAAAAATAAATGATTTGAAAAACGGTAATATAAACCCATATTTATTATGAAAGTGATGAATATTAATGGTTTTATGCAAGGATAAGATAGGAATAAGGTAACAAATGGTATGTAAAAGGTGAATAAAATTAAAATGTGGTCTTTTTGCGACTCAACAATGTCGCCATTGACTCAATGCAATTATATGTCGACATGGCTTCAACTCATTTGGTGAAATAGTCGACCGCCACCACGATGTACTTATGGCCATCGACAGACAGAGGGTTACATTCCATGAATTCGATGGCCCATTTGGCCAATAGTAACCACCAGATGTAATGGAACAATATATGTTTTGACTTTGGGAGCGACAAGTTGATAGTTTCACTAATGCTTAATTGCCTCAATATAATAAAAAAATAGGGTGGACCAAAACTAAATGATGCAGATGATCTTTTGGGCAGTGGCCATACCCGAGAGATGAACATTGGAGAATTGGTTATGACAGATGTTTAATATACTTTCAGCTTCATCATGGGTGAGACATCATTGTAATATGGTGTTAATGACACATCGATATAGAACATCGCCGATAAGAAGGTTACCAGGGGGCTTGGTGATGAAGCCAACAACGATCGTCACAACCGAGGTGAGAACGAAACTTTTTAGTGCATCAAGAAAAGATGATATCCCCATGCCAAGGATTTTGTGAAATATGGTGAACATGTGTTCGTCTGCAAGGTGATCAAGGATGTGGGATGATTTGGTATCATATGGTAAATCTGTGATGAGTTCTTCCAACATCGAAGCCTTTGTACTCTTGGGAGTCACAAAATCAAGGTCATATTATTGAAGGATAATGAAGCGAATATTTATTAACTTCACACAATCAATATTACCAGAACACCTGGAATATTCGGTAAGCCATTAATAGGACAAATATATATCGATAATTGGATAGATAAGTGATAAGTTACAATTGAGGGTTTGTTATTTATATTTTAGTGGAATACCCTTGCATTAAGAGTCATGTCTTTTCATAAAAACATTATTATTTATTATTATTTATTTTATATATATGTCGATGTTTATTATTATTATTATTATTTTATTTTGTTGTTATTATTTAAGTTTGTTACATTTCCTTCCCCTTAAGGGAAGCTTTGTCGTCAAAGCTTCATTGACAGAAACGTTTAATTTGCTTGAACTATCATCTCTCGATCCTTTGCAACACTTGATTAGATAAGATGATATGAGTTACGGATTCCCTAGGAGAATTGCCGCATCGTATCTGTTGTGTTACATCCCATATCTATTTTGATTGGACCTCTTAGATTGTTTTGGGAAACGGGTTGTCTCAATTGTTGCTTAGTATGTCGAATTGTTTGCTTGTCAATATAACTCTTTTGTGAATGCTCATTTTGACCCTATCGTTGGTCAAAATGACTATTATAATTTGGATGTCTGTAAGGTATATGTGTTGTTTGTTTTTCTTTCTTTTTAACTACGGCGAGGACTTCCTTCACTTCCTCGATTTGAATTTGTTTTTCAGAGAGTATGGATGCTTCTCTCTGGATTTATGCTATTTTGTTCTCCAGTAGATTGTTTTTACTATGAATCTTCTCGAACCTTTCATCTTGCGAATTTTTGTCCTCTTTTAACTTCTCGATTTCTTTCTCTAGTTCTTGATTAAGATTTAGAAGGAATTGATTTTCTTCTTGTTTTTCTAGTACTTTTCCTTCGATGTCTTCATTCGATTTGGCTGCCTTCTTGGTACTCTTTAACTTCTTTATCTCCGTAACTAATAATTTATTATGATTTCTTAATCGATATATTTCTTCAGTATTACTTGTTAATGTGTTATAGACTTTTGTAATTTCCAACTTGTGCGCTTTTTTTGAGTCTTCCTCTTTTTGCTGGAGTTCCTCAATCTGTTGCTGAAGGCGACAATTCTCTGCTTCTTGACATCTTACTTTTGTCTGAATTTGCGTGATTTTGTCATCTTTGTCCTTGATGATTTTGTTTAATCATTTTATTTTTTCGTTATTCTCGACTGCATTTTTCATGATTTTTTGGTTTTGTAGATTATAATTGGTATATTTTTTACTCATTAATTCCTTAGAAATATCCAGCTTCGTCATGTCAAATACTTTGTGAATTGCTACTTGTAGTTGGGACTGCAATTCTAATTTAGACTTTGCCATAATTCCTAACTTCTGGTGTTCTTTGACAATAGTTGGTTTTCCTTTTGACTAACTTCTTGTTTTCTTCGATTCTTTCTTGTTTTTCTTTACTCTTGTAATTTAATAATTGTACTTAACACAATTATTAAGTAATTATAATAATAATAATAATAATAATACTTTTTTTAAGGTTGATAAATACTTCTTGTAGATTGGGTGGTTGGGAGAAATGAATGTTACATTCTTCACCTAAGTTCAAATCTCACTTGCTCTTTACTAATTATTGTTATGCATTTTTATATTCAAACCCAAACCCACTTTAAGAAACCACATGTGGTTTCACTTTTTTTCTTTTCCTTTTATCTTTTCTTTTTAACTTTTTTTATCTCTTTTTTTGGGGTATTTTTGTTTTTCCTTCTTTTAGTTTTTTTTTTTTTTTTTTTTTTCAGTTTTTCTGATACCAATGTAATATCCGTATCTGGATATTCTCAATGATTACTCATTTGAATAATCAACCAATGGAAAATAATTCCATATTGAAAATGTAAAATAAATATTAAAAATGAAACCGTTTCACTGTAAATTCGGATACCACTGTAACGGTAAAAAACTGTTTTACTGCAAATTCTCGAACTTCCACTTTCTAAAATACAAATAATCCATGAGTTGATAAACTAGATATGATGATTAAAGATTACAAGTGAGTTTCATATATCATTAATCGTAAAGGAACTTTGGATACTATCCATGAAAGGATGCCTCATTTTAGAATAGTTTACTAATAACTATTTATTAATTATTAATATCAATATATATTAATATTAATAATTAATATTGATATTTAATGGTTATTATTTATTATTTAATAGTTATTTAGTGATTATTTATTATATATATTTTTGTTCACTACATTGCATCTCCCTTAGAATTGCTTTGTCCTCAAAGCACAATTATGAAAGACTTTATCCCTTGTACTAGCGCGTAACACTTTCTCGTGACATTGTGTGTTGGTAGTTGCAACATTTGACGAAATAAGAAAATACGTTCTTTTAAACATTGTGTAGAAATGTTGCGTCATTTGTGAAGTCGTCCATTCGAGATATACCCTTAACAAAATTATTTGTGGATCGATTGTCGAGAGTTGTCGATTTTGTCTTTGCTCTTTGTAGGAATAATACTGGTAATTTTCCTTTTGATTTTTTTGTCTATCATAATGACTCTTGTGATTTGGATGGCGATAAGGAACTCAAATCGCCTGTGAAGTGTTTACTAGAACTTCAACTTTTGGTGCTTCTAACGATTTTTATAATTGTTTTCGGAACCATTTTCTGTTGATGCTTGTAGCGATGTGACAATAAGATTGTTGTTTTGAACTTTGATGAGACTTGCATTGCTTCCCTTTTCTGATGTTTGAATTTGAGCCTTTGATGACTTCTCTATTGCTTTAGTCATTGTTTCTTTGCCGACACTTAATCTCTTGCAATCTAGCTTTTCTTGTAAAGATTTATTCTCCTGCTGTAGCTTCCTAACTTGTATAAGCATGCCCTGATTAACTTTCTTTAAGTGTAAGATTTATTCTTTGTAGTTTGAGTTGACAATGTCATATTGATTTCCTTAATTTTTGGGTTCTCTTTCTTTTAAGTTTTTTATTTGCTCTAACAATTCCTGATTAACCTTTTTTAAGGAAGAGCTTTCTTCATCTTTGCATGATAATTCTTTTGAATATCTCAATTCTCCTCTTCAAACTATTGATTGCGTTGAAACTTATCATTTGCCTTCTTGATTTGCAGAAGTAATTTATGGTTATGATCTCTTAGACGAGAGATCTCTTCCTCTTTACCTGTAATAACCTTGTTGAAATCGTTATGTATCATCTGTATTGATTTCTCATTTCCCTGCGACAACATCTTTGATATTTCTTTGAAGTCTTCAGATGATGCGCCCTCTGATTTTGTCTTCATGTTAATGTCCAACAATATGATTTTTTTTCGTTTTATAGGGGAATGTCATAAACTTTTTTTCAGCATTTAAGATAAAATTCCCCAATGTTTTTAGCCATGATAATCCAAAAAATAGGTCACCGTTACTAGTCCACAAGGATTTAACTATAAATTGCGAAACACCAGTATAATCTCCAATGTTCCATTGTAAATCGCTTATTGCATATTCTTTGTTATTTGAAAAGTCTAACCTTTCACTTATATTTGTCCTCAGAATCGCTAACTCATTAGAAAATTCATCACTAATATAATTACTACATTCGTCGGGAGCAATAGAAATAGTAATGTCTTTCCCTCTAATTGTTCCTTTTATTTGGAGTAACATTGAAACATAAGTTTTTAAAGTGCTTGGAAATCTTCCTTGTTTTTTGCCATAAGACTCCATTTTCTTTTGTTTGTGTCAAAATTTTATTTATTTATTTTGGACCTTTACTTCTTTATATGCTTTAAAATGTTCACCTTCCAAATTCTAGTCCTTATCTTTTTTTTTCCAATAGTTTTGTAAAATGTTAGTAGATTAGGTGGCTGGGAAGAATGAGTGTTACCTTCCCCACCTAAGTTCAAATCTCACTTGCTTCTTAGTATCAATTATTATGCACTTTTATATTTTTTCCCCTTAAGTTTTGAAAAATGTGAGTAGATTGGGTAGTTCGGAGGAATGAATGTTACATTCCCCACCTAAGTTCAAATCTCACTTGCTCTTTACTAGTAATTATTATGCACTTTTATATTCAAACCCAAACCCACTTTAAGAAACCACGTGTGGTTTCACTTTTGTCCTTCCTTTTTTATGGCAATCTTCCTTCTTCTTCTCTCTCTCTTTTTTTACTTATTCCTTTTTATTTTTTTCTTTTGACTTTCTTTTCTTTTTGTACTTGGTCAAAGACCATAAATTTAGGGACTCCCTAGGATTACGATTAAAAATTACGATATGGCCAAAGGTCTGGATCACAAACTAGCTCTGATATCACTGTAATATCCATATCCGGATATTCTCAACGATTACTCATTTGAATAATCAACCAATGGAAAATAATTCCATATTGAAAATATAAAATAAATATTAAATATGAAACCGTTTTACTGTAAATTTTGATACCACTATAACGGTAAAAAACCGTTTTACTGTAAATTCTTGAACTTCCACTTTCTAAAATACAAATAATCCATCAGTTGATAAAATAGATATGATGATGAAAGATTACAAGCGAGCGCCATATATATATTAATCGTAAAGGCACTTTGGATACTATCCATGAAAGGATGCGTCATTTTAGAATAGTTTACTTATAACTATTTATTAATTATTAATTATTAATTATTAATATCAATATATATTAATATTAATAATTAATATTGATATTTAATAGTTATTCTTAATTATATAATAGTTATTTAATGATTATTTATTATATATATTTTTGTTCATTACAGATAACAATCCACTTAGTGACCCTACCTTGAATTAGGGGTCGATTCAAGAGATACAACATAATGTTCGAGTTTGAGATGACTTTGTTTTTTCTCATGATAAGATCATGGTGGAGCTTCTAGACACAAAAAACAACAGCTAAAGCAAGCTTCTCCTCTTAAGGATATGAGATTGAGGGTCTAAAAGTTCTTACTAACATAGTGTATGACATGTTCCTAATGGGAAACATTCTCTTGAATGAGCACTTCGACGAAATAATAATGGGATGTTGAAATATAAAGGATGAAATCCTTCGTAAATTCTGGAGGGAAAATCAAACTAGTTGAATTAAGATCCTTCTTTAAGGCATCAAAATATACTTGTACTTGCTCATCTCAAATGAAAGGAATGTTAGAACGAAGCAAACACAAAAATCCATGAATGGTCATGGCATAATCCAGGATGAAATGATGTAAGAAGTTTTCCTTTCCTTGAAGACTTTGCAGTTGGCACAAGGTCTTCAAGGAGGGTAGGTCAACAATGGCTTGAACCTTTAAATGATTGACGATGATCCCCTTGTATGGAGACAATGAATCTCAACAATTGACCAACATGAATGCAAAACATGAACTTAAGTGGGTTCAAGTGGATGTTGTATTTGCGACACTAGAGGAATACCTAACGAATATCCTCAATATGTTGTGAACATTGCTTGGAATGCACAGTAAGTTGATCCAATTATTTTAAGATGATGTGAACCATATCATGAAAGCACTATGACATGGTGCACTAAAAAGTGGTTGCATCATTTTTTAGTCCAAATGGCATGACTCAGTAAGTGCAAGTTCCCCACGGGGTGGTGAAGGCGGTTTTGTATTGGTCATGCTGGTAGATTTGGATATGATTATACCCCGAGAATTTGTTCATGAAGGAGAGGATATCATGCCAAGCGCATGCATTGATAATATGGTCGATGAATGGGGTGGGGTAGTTGTATTTGGGGCATGCTTTATTAAGCTTGTGAAATCCAATACAACCCAAAGGGAATCTTGTTTCTTATTGACAAGAACATGATTAGATACCCAAGTGGTATATGCAATCAGATAAATGAATCCAGTTTTATGCAACTCACCGATTTCATCTTTTATTGCTGAGGATTTCGAAGGGTGAAAGGGTATTTATTTTTGGCATACATGTTTGACGTTGAGCCATGTACCAATATGGTGTTTAATGATGGCAACGTCGAGTCATAACATTTCGGTGTAAGACCAAGCGAAAATGTCATGAAACTCTTGAAAAGGAGCCTTGTAGGAGGCAATCTCTTCAGGTGCACAAGAAGCACTAAAAATGATATTCTTAGTAACACCAGGTTTAATTGAAATGTCCACCTAATGGTGGGAGAGATATTACCTTCTTTGAATGGATCCAGGGTGCGGATTAGGTTTTCAAACCAATCAAAATTGTCATACATAATGACATATTTAGATTCAATGGAGAATTGATCTGAAGATGGGCCAACAGGGGACAATCCCTCAAGAATGAAATATGCTCTATGGTGCATGTCATTCTAGCACAAGAATTTCATATCCATAAGGGCTACAAGAATTTCTTCATCGTTTTGAAAGGATCATACATGTAGTTTGAAGGGGTTCACATCTATCTATATGACCATAGCAGTATGAGATGAGGTCGAGGAAGTTTCACTGGAGACTGAAAAGTAATACATGGAAATCATCCCCTCAGATGATGACGTACAGGGGTACTTCCTCAATGGCGGTGACTTGTTCTTTAAGATATCTTCGACGCAAATCAACCAATATGGGATGAAAACATTTGGAGATCAGTACAATGGTGTGAATAGTGGCCATAAATTCCACAAAATGCATAAGGATGGTTGGTGTGTAATGCCTTGTTACGTTGTTCGGTAGCGTCAGGGAGGGAGATATGAACCACAGGAGTGTTTGCATCAGTAATCTCTTGATTTACATGGAGATGAGCATGCAAGACATGCAAATTTGGACACTAATGGGTGACGTGACCCAAGATATTGAAGATATCACAATGAGTAGGTGCTCATCTTGGTGCAAGGGTAGGGCGGTCTACGACCATATCTAGAGTAGACCATGGAGCCGTGTTCTTGGATTTTCCCCAACTTTATTTTTACTAGAAGGTTGGGTGGGGGTGGAGTTTCCTTCATAACCATGGGTGGTGGGGAATTAGAAGTATTGATCGACTTCACAAGAGGAAAAACAACTTGTGGAGTGGGAGGGATGTTTGGTGGGGAGAGATACCAAACAAGGATACCTAACGTCAAAAGAAAGAGGTCAATTGTAGCCATCACGAGAGTTCTTGGAATCCCATGATAAGGAAAGATGAATTAAACTTGATGTCTAGGAAATCTCTCCCATGGGTTCTTGAGGATGGGTTAGGGATAAAAGAGGTTGAGGTTTGGGAGTATAGTTCTCAGAAGAGATCGTGCACAACTCCAAGATATCCATCTTCAGTGGTGGTAGAGGAGAATTCATGCATAATTCTGAATCTCCACCTTCATAGGTGGTGGAGGTAGGAACTGGAAGGACCCCACAAGGGAGTCATCTTGGAAGATGCCAGTATTGACACTCGTAAATTATTGAATAGAAAGGCTTACAAATTTATCTTCAACCATAAGTAATACATGATTCATACAAGCCAATCCTTTGGGGTCATAATACATGAGTTGATCAATATTTAAGATATTTCTTTCATGGGGGGGCATCATAATTCTTAACACCGTGGAGGTGACTAATTGAATAACATACATGTAGCTATGAACAAGGAGGAGTTTGTAATCTAATTGAAGCCCCAAAATTTATGATTGATGTTATGCGATTCATTTCTCTAGTCTCAATCCCACTTCTTCACCCCTGTGAGCATCACCTAATGCAATGAGTACTAAGTGGATTATTCAAAACCATGAGAAAATGGTTAGATACGACTATACTCATGGGATATGGGTCATAGATTAACAACTTAACTACGTAGATAATTCCAAAACAATGATGTATCATATGTTAGACAATGGAAAAGAAATCCCTCAATGTCAATGTCGATCAAGATCATTTTCCCATCCAATTAGAATGGGAAGTTATGTAGGAGACCTTACGGTTGAAAGGAATGACAATATTATGCACGCAACGTCATGAGGGATGACAAAAGCTAAGAAGAACCCAAATTATTCCAAATGTAAGTGGACATGATGCAAGTGGATGCACCTTCATCAATAATACAACGATGAATAACCAAGTTCATGATGGACATCAAAACCTAAAAAGCTATCGAAAAGGGAGTTTAAGGATCTACTTGGTCGAGATCAAACAGAAGGATTGATTGCACTTAAATTGGACAACAAAGATTTGCATTGCATAGGAAAGTTCCTGAGAAGCTCAAGGTAGACGTGGAAACATGTGATTGTGCTAAGTCATCCACAATGCTATAATGAAGAGTGAATTAAGAATTGGGGTTATTGGATACATGACGCAAGGGGATCAATAGGATCTTAGAGATGGATTCTGAGTTAGGACGAGGGAGGTGCAATGGTTCTTAAACTGGTGAAGGGTTTTTTCCTTTATCGGTATAATGGGTAATATTTTTCGACTCGTAATGATTATGTCATGTATAAAGGTTGACGTCAGTGAACACCATGAGGAGATGTTAGACAAAAGGGTCGTGATGGTGACTGAAAGGAAATGGTAGAGATGGGTAAGGTGTTGTAGGTTTTGTGGTGACCAACCCTTGCAATGGGAAGGGATTTTGCAGGACCATCGATTGCAATTGGGAAAGATGAGGAGGTGGTGGGTTAGGTTTCCCATGTGGTGATTTAGTTTCTTCACATTGATTGGTCTCATTCCACATTTGGCGATCCTTAGCAAGACGGGGACAATAATGGGTATAGTTTCCACAAACATTGTAAAAGTAACATGAATGCTTAGTATGCAATTAAGGGTTCTTAGCTTGTTTGGGATGTTTATTGGAAACTTGATTTGCAGGGTTTGGGGTTCCTCCCATGTTGTCAAAGGATTGGGGGTTGGCCTCCCCCTTCTAGACATTGGTTATTACCTAATTTGTCCTTCTCCTTATTAATATTCTTCTTAGAGGTATTCAATTGGGCTTGTTGGTTAATGGGAACTGGTTGGGTAGACATGTTCTGTTGAGCATACACTTTCCCATGACAAAAAGGAGGACCCGTAGTGTGAGGTTGCACTAGAGGAATTGGCGGTGGGCTAGAAAAAGGGTAGTAAGGATTCATGGTTGATGGAGCTGCATAGCGGGTAGAATCATCGCCACACATGATGCCACTACACGAGGGTCCATGAACATGGGGAGACATAGGAGGATACAAATAGGAGGTACTTGTTCCTACATGTGAAGATGAGCGAGAAGGATCATGGAGGTAATAAGGTGCGAGCGTTGCACCTTGATAATGTCTCTCAACACTTGGAGGATTACCATACAAGAACCCACATAAAAGAGGGTGGGTATTGAGGCTATGGATTTGTATGGGATGCAACAAAACCAATAATTCCATCCATATAATGGGATACCCTCGAAGGATCTTTTCACGTGGAGTCACTTTGAGGGGCCTCAAGGATGATTGTGTAAAGCTAACTGGATTGGGCATAGATAAGGTCATACTGTTGAGCTATG
This sequence comes from Pseudotsuga menziesii, assembly GCA_001517045.1. Lineage (NCBI taxonomy): Eukaryota > Viridiplantae > Streptophyta > Pinopsida > Pinales > Pinaceae > Pseudotsuga > Pseudotsuga menziesii. Next base: position 59,129 of record LPNX011017547.1, on the reverse strand, counting down.
AGGATTTCCTCCTCTTCAATTTGTGGGCGTTATGAGGCCACATCCTTAGCAATGGTGGGGAAAAGGGATTTTAAAAACTAATAAGATATGGTCATCAAGATCAATCTTACAAAGACTCCTAAGTTGACACCACTCATGTATGTGGTCCATAATATGGGTAGATGAGCTTTGACAACATGACAAAAAGATCTCAATGACCTTGTCATAATAGATAGGTAACTGGAAAAATATCAAGAAAGTGGAAGTAAGGGATACTAAATTGAGATGTAATTTTTGGGGTTGCTCGATGCACTGCTTCACAGCTACTCAAGTCAATGTCCTTTGGAAAAAAATTGTTGGGCCTTGGGACAAAAGCGCATAATTCATGTAGAATTATGCCTAAGTATGGAAGAAGAGTGTAAAGGAGAAGAGAAAGGAGCTACGACAAAGGAAGCAACATCAAAGGAAAGGGAAGAATGATGCAACAAAAGAAGTAAAGTGAAGAAGAAGACAAAGAGAAGGCGTAGGACAAGGAAGTTGTGCTAGATAAGTAAGCCGCAACTAAAGGACAGAGCAAGAGACGAGATGACATGAAAGAATATTCACAGAAGCAGGCATGTAGATAAGGTAATGGACAGAAAATGACAGTAGGGCAGTACGATCTTGGTTGGAGCCGGTGGAAATGACACACGTAAAGGCATCTTTGTAAGTCATGTTGATAGCACCTTTTTGGTTATGTATTGCTAGAATAGGAAAGACATCATGTTGGTTGAAGATAGTAAGTCGGTTGGGATAGTGACTGAAGCTGAGTCTATTAGAGTCTGTATTGACTCAGTATTGAGTCTGTAACAAGCATGTATGGGAGTTATATCGAGTCTGCAATAGGAATATAAAGGCAGGAATCCAAGATGTAATTGGGTTAGATAGTTTTGAGATGATTAGCTGATACAACAATTTTGAGTAAGTCTCTAGACTCTTGGAAAAGACGCTTGAGCTAGACTAGAGATAGATAGTTTTTGGTTAATGAATATGAATCGTTGAGTGCATCAGATTAGTGGTTCTGCAGCTGAGTGTGCAGACAGGTAGAGAAGGTCGGGTCGATCCAAGCTATGTGTAGATCGCTAAGTAGGAGTAGAGTAGAGTCGGAAAGAGAGAATATCATAGAGCATGAGGGGGAGGAAAAGTATATAAAGATAGAAGATAAGATCTTGAACAAAGTCTTTAGCTTTGTGTGCAGACAAAAAGATGCATCTACTTCCTCATGCCAATTCCAGATGAAGATCACCTTGTGTTTTTTTCCTGTATGGGCTTCCACATTACATGTTGTGTATATGTGTGAATGTTGAGTCGCTTAGTTAAATGCATAAATGTTGTGTTCAATAATTGATTGATTATTGTGTTACAAATGGATGAATGTATAAATTTTGGGTTATAGTAATGAATATGCCCATGATGTATGTTCACTGTGTGTTTGTGTGATATTGCATAAATAAGGGTTGAATCATAACTCGACGTTGAAGAACTGTGCAAAATAGTATCCCACCTTCCCAGTCTTCGTTGGAAAAACTTGGTGTAGAGACAAAGTGCTAAAACACCCTCCCAGATGAATTGCGGAAACATGGTTATGGAAGTTACCCATAAGGATTGAGATATCTTGGGTGAGAAGGCATCTGTGTCGTAGGTGTTTCCAGTTGAGCTCCACTCTGTCAAGTTGATATATTGGGCTTTGTTGTGCTGACCAAGAAGGGGTTGAACCTAGGTCTAGTGTGGGAGAGGGACAGAGAAATTAGAAAATCCAACAAATGGTTATGTTGTCGGGACCTTAAAGCGTTGTGGTGAGGGATATGTTATGGAAACCAACGAAACCGAAGATCCAAGACTGGGTGGACGCTAAAGAGCTAGAGTTTGCACAAAAAGAAAGTGAAGGATCTCGGTGGACGCCAACAGAGTGATTAGAATGGTACATTTATTCATACATTCAATAGATTGTATTTACCAAGTTTCTCGTTGTTTTGTATGAGTGGTTGTGTAAGCTAGCAACCTAGCAAAAGAATTTCCAAGGCGGAGAACCGAAAGAGTGGAGTCTGTTCTTAATCGAGCGGTTCAAAAGAACAAACAATCATATATCAAGGGTTGTGGACTTTTAGGTAGACAATATTCTAGAAGGGTATATTACTGATTTTGATGTTGAGTTTTTTGTTGACAGTATCCATCTTTCTAAATGCCAGCTAAGTGACAGCGTGCCGAAAAAAGTTTCCTTAAATAACCCACACTGTTTCCCTAGGTCGTTGAAGAGGGGGAATAATTTATATGTACAGAATGCTTGTGTGAAGGCCAACTATCAGAAATTTGTTGTTTCATAATCTGCATTGTTACCATATCCAGAATCATTGTGTCCAGAACCAAAAAAAGCGAGTATTGTAGGTAACTCAATGAGCATAAACCAGTTCATCTCTATTACGATAGTCAGTGTTAACTCCCCTGTGAGACCTATATCCACTACTCCCATGCATCACGATACAACACATAGAACCCCAAGGATCCAGCCCTGACCAACTGTGGGGAAGATTCCACCTCAGTCTTCAAAAAAACGTAGAATGTAGGAACACAAATCGGCCCGAGAACATAAAAGGAAGCAGCCAATGAAGAAGCTTAGGAAGGAGAAAGATCCAGCAACACCATCGGCCTATGAAGAACAAGAGGACATTGAAACTAGGAATTTATTGTCACATTACACTCCACCGAGAAGGACAGATGCGCCACCGGTCACCATCCCTGCCAAGGGCCATCATACATTGGTAGCACCTAGGAAACTGAAAGATATGAAAGTTTTGTAGAATATCATGCCTCAACTAGTAAACCTGCCCTTTCAAGATTCAGACACTAGTAGAATCAGTGAACTGGAAAAAAATAATTATATGAATCTAGTCTAAGATTTGCCGAAATTTCCAAACCATTTTTTCCCAATGCAATGGTGTTATGATTATTAATCCTCCCTTTACCATACTTTCTATTTAGATTATTTAGCCTAACTTAGGAACCTTAATTAATTATTTGGGTCCACTAGTACCATTGGTTCCACTTGGCCTAATGGGGCCACTTATGGGGCCACTTGTACCAGTTAATAGAGTGTGGGGAACACTGCTATAGGTTAACTGCCACTTACTTCATGTGCATGCATCAGTTTGGGTGCCTCCTAGACCAATCCCTACATTTTAGGATCCACTGGGAGTCTCGGCACCAACCTCCATCAGTTAGTTGGAGTTGGAACTAGTTAGTCTTAGTTAGCTTCCAGTTACTTTTAGTTAGATCATAATCAGTTAGCTAGCGCTAGTTATGCATGGTTGCATGTGGAGTAGGCGCCTTTTCCCACCTACCACCATAGTTGCACTGAGTTAACTAGTTATTACTGATTGTATGAGTTGGTTGGACATCTGGGAGTTGATCTATTGGACTCCAATATTGATTGATACACCATGAGTTAGCTAGTCAGTTAGGTACAGTCAAATCCAGTTGATAGATTCAAATTTCTCCCTAATGCATTCGAATTCTTCCATTATGTAAACTATTGTAACATCGAATTTAAATAATGACAATGATACTATAATTACCTAAGCTATACTCATTTGTTTCCTGTGTGGTTTGATTTTTTCAATGTGTATCTTCATTCTCCTTTTACCGCAATCATAATTTAGAAATAATTGCTTGAATATATAAATGGCACAACAATTCTAATATGATATCAGATCCTTCTTAGGCAAGTTTCATGTTTGTTTCTCTCCATTGAACATTAGAAGCAGTTGGGTTTCCACAGAAGTCCCCTATGATGATTTGCTTCCTCTAAATTTATTCAGAGTGGCAGAGAAGGCATGACGGACTCTGAAAAAATGTTCATGTTGAGAGGAAAAGCATTTTTCTAACAATTCAAATGTTTTAGTGTTTTTACAGTGAAAATATACATGTGTTATGTAGCTTGTCTAAAGTTTTGTGATCTTTCAGCCGGAGAATTATGGATTCTCAATCTCCTACACCACGGATTGTTACAACTTCCAATTATATTTATTGGAATATTGATATGCAGCTAGCCTTGTGCATGGCTACCTCTGGATAATACTTGGAAGGGAGGTTGAGCCCCATCAACCAGTTGAAAGGAAAAAGTTTATGGACCATTGTGATGAAGGTTTTTGTTATCTATGCACTCATATATCTAGAGATATCCTCTTCCACCTTGAAGGTTTGAGAACACCCAGAGAATCCTGGGAGAATCTTGAGAACTTATTTGGAAAACAAGACAAGCTTCGGGGACACCTCCTGAAGAATGAGCTGGTAGCCTTGCATCCCAGCAGTTTCGAGACTGTTGAGCAATTTTTTACTAAATTCAAGTCTCTTTCACTTCAATGCAGATAGTGTGGAGTTGAAAGGAAGGATGATCAAAATGTGCTTTCCATTCTCAGCAAACTCGGCCCTGAGTATGTTTTATTTTTTTCTATATTTCATTCCAAGCGGGAAAGCTTCCTCGATTGGAAAATTCCTTCACTAGATTCCTTTTCTGAGTCCTTAATCAAGGAGCAAGATAATTTGATTCGAATGGGAGTCATCAAGACCTCCAAATATCAGGATCTCCTAGTTATTGACCCTAGCAAAGCACAAGACAAAGGGAAATCAAAGAAGAAGGAGCCTAAAGCTGTTGATTCGAAGCCTAAACAGGATCAGCAGACTTCTGAAGGATCCTCTGGCTCTAAGAAAAAGAAGAAGTTTGAAAAGAATTTATGTCCCTATTTTGGAAAGGGTTACCATCTTGAATATTTTTGTATGAAGAAGCAGATTGATTAAATGTTCACTCTTCTCAAGCAGCATAACATTGCTCTCCCATAAGGAGCAAAGAAGCTTGATGAAGAACCACAGACAAAAGATGATGAAAGGGTCCATGCTTTGAAAGCTATACTTACACAGTATATAACATACATAATTGATTCTGGAGATTCCAACCAAATGGTTGCTTCCAAAGAATCCTTCTCTTGCCTCAGACTGTCAAATGGGCCTAACATTCACATGGGAGATGATTCCCAAATTCTAGCAGAAGGAAGGGGCTCAGTCAGAGCGAAGCATGGTGAGTTCAAGAATGTCCTTTATGTTCCCTTCCTTGCTACTAACATGTTGTCTATTTATCATATGACTCATACAGGCTCTCCCAAGAGAGTTACATTCGATTTAGAGATAGTTGATATTACAAAAAAAACCACTAGACAGCTTATAGCGAAAGGTATTGAAAATCACTCTACCAAATCTTATGAGTTCTCACATTTCTTACCTATCTCTCCTCCTACAACTTTATTGTCTCATGCTAACAACACCATCAAAATTTGGCATGAGAAATTTTGGGATCTCAATTTCAAATGTCTGTAGCAACTCCACAATGATAAAATGGTTGAAGGTTTTCCCTCCATCCAAACTTCCAATGGAATTTGTGTTGGTTACTTGGTAGGTAAGCATCTAGAAAAGAAGTATGATGTTGTGAAGGCACATAGAGCTGCCTCTATACTTGATCTGATACATAGTGATGTAGCTGGACCTATTCCCACAAACTCCATTAATGGTTGTAGGTACTTGCTCATCTTTATTGATGATTGTTCTAGGTACTGTTGGATCTACTTCATGAAACAAAAATAAATAAAAAATTAGACTTTTAAAGTTTTTAAGCTTACAGTTGAGAACAGTTTCAATAAGAAGATCAAGTCAATAAGAGGAGAGTACATCAAAGGATATTTCCAGAGTTTCTGTGAATCAGAGGGGATTCAAATGGAACACTCGGTTCCATACACACCACAATATAATGGTGTGGCTAAGAGGAATAACAAATCATTAAAAGAGATGGAAACATGCCTTCTGCATGCCAAACATCTACCTCCTTATCTTTGGGATGAAGCAATAAATTGTGCTTCGTATTTGCAGAATAGAGTGCCCCACAAGTCAGTGTTTGGGGTCACTCCATTCAAAGCACTGCATGGGAATAAGCCCAATGTCTCTCATATGAGAGTTTTTGGTTCCAAAGCTTGGGCTAGAATACCACTTGACAAGAGGAAGGCCTTCCAAGCCCAAAGTAGTGAATGCATTCTGCTGGGATATGCAGAAGATGCAAAATCTTACAAACTGATGGAGGTTGCAACCAGAAGATGCTTCATTGAAAGGAGTGTCCAGTTCAAAGAAGATTAGTTGTATGACATATCTCCAGTAACACAGGAAGGTATAACTATTTCTCCACCTATTTTCATGATGATGATGTGCTATAGGTTTCAGATTCAGATGAAGAATATCACATTCAACATGATCTTATTATTGATATTGAATCTCAAGAGATTCTAGATCCAGATCTAGTATCCATTCCTAATCAAAATTCTAAACCCAGATGGGATCGAAAACTTCTTGATACAGTTGGAAGTGGTGCTGGAAATCTAGAAGATAGAAGAAGAACAAGGTTCTAGTATCAGAATGAACATGCTGCACTATCTCTCTCATATTCGCTCCCTATAGAGTGGTGCAACAAAGTTCTAGGCTGGTGCTACTTGATGATGGAAAATGATCAACTACATGGTGCACAGAAGCAGAAACTTGATCATTCCCTACCTTCACCATCCAGAAGAGACAAACTGAGTCATTAGTTCATAATTACATTGAGAGGTTCATAGATGGACCATGTTGCTACATAGAGATGCAAATTTGCAGCAGTGTTTTTGCTCAAGTTATTTTTCTAAGGAGGAATCTTCTTTCTTCTAAAGATAGCTTGCAGTTTTCTATGTATACTTATTTTGAGGGGGCGGGGGGGTTCCCATGAGGTTTTCCCCTGTTTCCTTAGTTGTATTAAGCAACATTTTTTTATTGTCTTTTAGATTGTATTTGGGTGACCTGTGGTCTTTTTACCATGGCCCATAGTTGTCCAAGTTTTGTTTCAGGGGGGGTGTTAGTATTATTAATCCTCCATTGACCATACTTTCTATTTAGATTATTTAGACTAACTTAGGAACCTTAATTAATTATTTGGGTCCACTAGTACCATTGGGTCCACTTGGCCTAATGGGGCCACATGTACTAGTTACTAGAGTGTGGGGAACACTGCTAGAGGTTAACTGCCACTTACTGCATGTGCATGCATCAGTTTGGGCACCTCCTAGAGCAATCCCTACATTTTAGGAGCCACTAGGAGTCTCAGCACCAACCTCCATCAATTAGTTGGAATTGGAACTAGTTAGTCTTAGTTAGCTTCCAGCTACTTTTAGTTAGATCACAATCAGTTAGCTAGCGCTAGTTATGCATGGCTAATGCATGGTTGCATGTGGAGTAGGCGCATTTTCCCACCTACCACCTCAGTTGCACTGAGTTAACTAGTTATTACTGATTGTATGAGCTGGTTGGAAATTTGGGAGTTGATCTATTGTGCTCCAATATTGATTGAGACACCATGAGTTAGCTAGTCATTTAGGTACAGTCAGATCCAATTGGTAGATTCTAATTGCTCCCTAATGCATTTGAATTCTTCCATTATGTAAACTATTGTAACACCATATTTAACTGATGACAATGATACTGTAATTACCTAAGCTATACTCATATGTTTCCTATGTGGTTTGATTTGTTCAGTGTGTATCTTCATTCTCCTTTTACTGCAATCATAATTCAGAACTAATTGCTTGAAGATATAAATGGCACAAGAATTCTAATAAATGGGAATGTGGACTAGAAAAGACGAAGATATTATCACTTCTCTTCATAGCGCACTTTGGCTAGACCAGAGAGGTGGATACTTATGTAAAGAAGTTATTAGTAATCTTTCATGCAGGCTTCCTTTAGCTAGAAAAGATGCACTCAATTGATGTTGAACTCATTTCAACAATCACAGGATTGTCAAGATCTGGGTGGGACCCTATGGAGACCTTTGAGGAAGTAAAACAACCAAACAAGATTACACAAGTCTAGGCAAAGTATGTCCTGGTCAACTCTAGTGAATAGTTTCTAATATCATCCATCAAGGACCCTGCTACTCCTATGGCAGTCATGATATTGACACATAAACTACTGCGTGTCTTGAGACCAAAGCAATGTACTGCATGAATAGTAATGTTGGATGCACTCTGTGTAGAAGGAGTACAAATCAATTTATCCCAATTCTTGCTTAATGAACTACTCCAGGATGTCGCTTTAGCACAGGAAGAAGGTACTCCTTTCCATTATGCTTGGTTGATAATTCCGATCTTGTTTACTGTGTGGTCCGTGTTGAGCATAGGTTGTCAATGATGATCAACCATTAATGACAAAGGAATAATTTAAGTCGATGATATGGAGTATGAAGCAGTGGCAAGTGTCCATGACGTGGAAAGAAGTACAAATGACCCATTATGTCATCATTTGTGGTTTCATGGGGTCATGGAACCATTGGAGATGGTCTCCTAATGCATGTAAAGGTTCGATGCCCACATACATTGTGGTATGACAGGCTCGTGGAAATTATATGATCATGCTAAAGCCCAAATATATTTTTGTGGTCAAGACAGAGATTATGGGCTTGAATGTATCTTGATTGAATATCATATGGTTACCTTTTAATAATCCCATGGTGAGGATGTAGTCAAGAAGGTCAAAAATATATACAAATTTATATTTTAAGAAAATGATCACAAGTCGGCCTCATTAAATAAAAATTAATTAATCTTATCTTATGACAGGTCGGCTCCAAAGTTTATGGAAAACCAGTATAAATAACCAGTCAAACATCATCATTTTGGTGGCAAGAAAAACTTAATTCTAGCTCTGAAAATCATGGGTACTGTGGCAGCCACAGAGAAAAATGCAGCAACAAAAAAATGCAGCAGCAAACATTTTTTTTTGGTTTGATATTTCTTATCTTTGTGTTTTTCGGGTGTCTGAGGCAGCATCACTGATTGAGCTCTAATTTTTGGGCATATCACAGTATGAGGCAAATTTCGGTGGATCATCTTTTAGCTCTGAAATTCATAGCAGCAGCAAATGGTGCTTAGAGACAGTCTTCATTAATGTTATTGGGGGCATGCCAATGATAGTTCTTTTGATTTGACAATTTGATGATGACAATTGTGAACAACTTGATGTAATCGTTTAGTGATCTAGAATTCGGCTAGCATGAAGCAATTGGAGGATAGTAGATTGAAGATAAATGTTTTGAATTTTTTTTAAATATACTTTGAACATGACAAAGAAGTAAGCTTCCTAAGTCAGGCATGTCTGGAGGAATCTGAGATATATTCACATAACCTTTTGAAGACTCTTAAACCTTGTTTTGAGGATAACTTGAGACAACCAACGTACAATATTAAAGGTTTCGATAGGCATAGAATATATCATAATTCTAATGTTTGAAGGTCTTCTTGAATGCATCCAAAGGCTTGAAAGTCATCAAGGTATTTGAGGAAGCTCTGAAGAAGGTAGTTCTTGACAGTAGCATCACTTTAATGAAGCATATCCACTCTCTGATATCAAGCATATCCTTCAGCATACTTACATGACAATGACAAGTTGATGACATGAGAGTTACAGCTGTTACAGTTGAGATGACTAGAGACGAGCTACAGATGATGTGACCGAATTCATATGTAACTACAAGCAGAGTCTTGGATAGAAGTATGTACTTCTATATCAGTAGGTGTTTAATTACCTCACAATCGTAGCCATTTGAAATACAAAAATATTACAAACATTATATCTTGTGTCTCTTGTGCAATGTGTTGATAATTATGTGTTTTATTTGGTGAATGAATTGATTATTGAAGCATAGTCTATTGATGAATATGATGTTGAATTGAATGTGAAATGATGACTTAAGTTTTAGAGTTTGAAGAAGTTAAAATTGAATTAAGTCCAAGCTCGCTGATTCAACCCCCTCTCGGTGATCCATTGTGTCTATCAATTGGTATCACAGCAGGGCCTTCAACATAATCCTACCAAGATTTAAGGGATTTGGGGACACAACCATGGAAGGATCAGAAAATCTCATTGATTGTGAAGTTCCATTCTTGGAAAAAGTAGATTATTTTGAATGGAGAAGTAAAATGAAAAGTTACTTGAAGCGATTCGGTGTTTGGGAAATAGTGGTTAATCCACCTAACTAGCCCAGCAAGAAGACAAAGGTGGCAGTTGGGAAAGACAATAAAGTTGCATTGAAGTTTTTGATGGACGGAATATCAAGCCCTATCAAAGAAAGCATTGGAAATTACACTTCATCCAAGGATATCTAGTTCAAGGTCGAAGAAGAAAACCAAAGCAAGAGTCAAGAAAAAGAAAAGGAAGCAGAATTCAAGGATGAAAAGTAAGAAGAAAAGCAGGTACAAGATTCAGATACAAGTGAAAGTAAGTACTCTTCAAGGGATGATAACTTTGAATGTAATGATGATGAAGTTGTTCTTACAAAAGATGAAGAAGAAGTTTTGGTGAAAGCAAATAATGCATTTACAAGCACTCTGTCAGATATTGATCTTAGATCCAATCCAAGGCTCAAGAATAAAATGTTGAGGTCATTTGAAAAATACAAAGAGGAAACAAAAGCTTTGCTAATGAATTTAAAACTCAAGAACAAAGACTTGCAAGTTAAGCTACAATATCAAAATGATGAAATAAAGGAATTGAAGATTGGATTAGAAAAAGAGCAAGAAGAGATTGGTGTAGATCCTAAATATATTGAAGAAGAAAAATGGGTTAATACTGATCTAAAGGTCCAGTTGGAGGAAGCTAAGAGAATAGAAGATGTTATGAAGTTTTAGCTGGAAGAAAAAGAAAGACAAAATTAGACTCTTCAGATGGAATTTGTTGGTCTTAGAAAGAAGATTGAGAATTCAAAAGATCACGTGAAGTTCAATGAACGTTCAGTCATCCTGGATGAAATTATGAAGTGTCAAAGGCTTTCCTCTGACAAGTCTGGCCTTGGGTTAAAGAAGGAAGAAGACAAATTGAAAGAATTATTATGGTCCCCCACAACTCCTAAAGTTGAATCCAGCAAGGTTGTTCATGCATCTGCTAACAAATAAGTTGAAAATTCAAAAGTACCTTATGAAGCTACTCCCACTCATCAAGGCCATTCATTTGAAAGAAGGACAACTCCAAGATGGAGCCAAACTTCAAGGTATGAAAATAGATTTAATGGCTATTGTTTTCTTGCTCTAATTTTGGTCATAAGACTATGGATTGTAGATCCTATGGAAGAAGAAGTGCTAGAATCCCTAATGACAAAGTTAGTTGTTGGGCATGTAATCGTCATGGTCATATTGCGCCTAACTGTCATACAATGAGGTGCTACTCATGTAGTGGTTTTGGTCACAAGGCTCAAGAATTCCCAAGTCAAAGGATTCAACCTAGGAGGATCACATCATATACATCAGGAAGGAGAGCTAATGGGTCATGGAAGAAGTATAACGAAGGAAAAATTGAAAATTAGAAGACAAACAATCTAAGCCAAGGACACTCTAAGGTATGGGTAAGAAAAAATATTTTGCTGGATCTAAATGAAGTTGAATACCAATGCACAAAAGGTGAAGGTGGATTCCATATGGTAAGCCATACTTAAATTCTTCCAAATACTTTGAGTACTCCATGAGATCATTATTGGAGGATTAACTCAATCAGTAATGATGACTGCTCCAAGCAAATAAACAGGTCCAAGGATCGAGGCATGTTCATAGGGGGAGTATGGTGAACAAATGAAGTGAATTGAAATTTTTGGGTATAGTAAGTAATTGAGGCACACATGTGTATGAGGTCAGCAAACATGTAGACTAGTTATGCACTAATGATGCAATAGATTCGAGAAAAAGTCTATATTTGATCAAACAACAAATTTTTTTTTACTAAGGTCATGTTCTCTGTGAAGGGATGAATTTGACAGTAATAGCAACAACCTCTACAAAAGACTAATTCAAATACTCCTTCACTATTATAATATTGATGACAAAAATCTGAGCATGTGATAATTGTTTGCTAAGATTGTTGAGACTAGAATGGTTTATGCCCAATTATGAGGATGCTTTGCATTATTTGTTGGCTGAAAAGGTCCATTAAAGTATATTGGGTATGATAGAGTATGCAAAGTCTGTATAGAAGATGGTTGTCTGAAACTGAATGACATATTAGATGATTATAAACCAAAGAAGAGAAGGACTATAGTCGTGATATGAAATTTGTATAAAAAGCATAAACAACATGTGAAAGATTGAAAAAGCATTGTGGATACTAAGAAAGAATCTACAGCACTATTCTCATGATTGGTCAAAACATTTACAACATTAAGTTCCTCTTCATATTCTCAAGCATATAACACTGAACTAGTTCAAGGCATCCAAAGGAGACACAAAACTTGGGTAATATGACCCTTGTCAAGTTCGCAGGCAGAAAGAATTGTCACAATCATCTCTGAAATATAATCTTGCAGCACTTGTTTGAAATGTTTATCATCATTCAAGGCATACTCAGGAAACGAAGGCTATAAACATTTAATCTTGCTCAAGAAATTTCTCAAGACTGCCACAAAGATTAAGGTTAAAATAAGGAGAGTCTCTCACGTACAGAGCTATTGATGGCTCAATATAGCATCCTTAAAAGGTGCTCTAATGACCAACAATGTATTCAAGAAACACCTGTTGTTGGTATTTGATGATATGACTTATTGTGTTGTACCATTCACTGAGAAGACACTTTTTAATATCCTGAAGAACATCTGGCTCCAAACTAAGGTCATCAAATTTTTGGAAAAGAAAAGGATAGCCTACAACTGATGAAAGTAAGTAGTCTAGAGATTTATAGCTAACAATGCACAGTCAACTGAAGTTAATGATTGTGGATATCATTCAAAGGAAGACTGTCACATGGCATGCCAATTTTAAGATCACTCAAAATGATTTGAGGGCTTCTTGAGTATATGAGAGGTAGATTAATAACTCAAGGAAAGACAATGAGATATAGCACTAAGAACTATATCAGCAACAAGGAGGATGATCTCTATAGGAACTCTACAAACCTAAAGAGCATAATTGAAGAACTGTATGAAGCATTGATTTTGGCACAAGTTCTAAGAAATTGTGAATGCATTTGAGAATGGTTCAAAGGCAAATTTGAAGGCTTTGCAGAGCTATTAAAAATGAAGTTTTCTATAATAGACTTAAAGGAAAAAAAAACATAATGGAGAGATAAGCAATATGTTGATCTCATGGGAGTTTAAAATGCATGATCAAAAGCTTCCTGAAATAGACTTGTTGTGAAATAAATCTAAAGAGATTATGAGGTTGACAAATAAATAACGTCATGAAATAGCATGAAGACGAACTAGAACAATTCTCATCACATTTGCATGAGGTTTCGTACATGTCGCGATTCTAGAAGAAATAATCCTATAGTTTAATGAAGAGATGTCAAGGTATAGAATTGGTTAAAATCTCTTTAGGAATGCTCTAGACTCTTCTACATTTGACCTGCATCTGGTGAGTCCTAATGAAGACTTGAAGAAAAGGACTAACTATAGTCGCATGATGTTGCAAATCCACATGACTATAAATATTGCTGAAAATTATTATGGAATATATTTTTGACTTAGAATGTAGCCTGGATTGTAGCAAAGAAGAAGATGAGCTACTAAGTGACTAAGTTGTTCTAAGTGCTACTTAAAGGTATCAAAATTCCTGTATAAGGTCAAGGATAAATATAGATGTATTCAAAAGGCATCAAAGCACTCCTTGAGAGTATTGACAGATCGACATGTACTGAGCTCAAGGGACAGACCATACACTGAGCAGAGTTAAAATAATGAAATAAATTCAGCCCCATACTCTTCAGATCTAAGGACATAAAGAGTGACTTAGATCAGCTTGAAATCAGACTTGAGCAGAATTTGTTGAGTATACTAATCACTTTTTGAAGCTATGATCCAAATACAATTGTGGCATCATTATTAGGAGCTAATTTGATATTGAAGATAGTTGATGGTGTTTTGAAAGGTAGCTCTGAGTAAGAACTCGGAACAGATACTTAAATTGGTTCTAGATCATATTTGGGTGATTCATGATATCAAAAAGTGATCCTAATTCAAGTCATCCGAGGGTTATATGTAGGCTACCTAAGGTTTGAAGGTGATGAAGAAGGCTATATGAAAGGGGGAGCAGGAATTTCTGACCCTTTGTCATTAATGTCAAAGGGGGAGGATATTTGAAGGATGTTGCCATCAATGACAAAGGGGGAGTTTGTTGAGCATAGGTTGTCATTGATGACCAACCATTAATGACAAAGGACTGATTTAAGTGGATGATATGGAGTATGAAGCAGTGACAAGTTTCTATGACATGGAAAGAAGGACAAATGACCCATTCTGTGGTCATTTTTTTGAATAATTGTAACTTCGAAGTGTATTCACTTACTGTACCCCGATGTTCCTATCGAGAGAATCATTTGTATTTCATTGTACCCTGATGTTCCTATTGAGAGAATCATTATTATTATATTAGTTTAGTAGATATTCATGAGGAAAACCCTTCGTTGTAAGTCGGGTCATTAGCACCCTCCGAAATATAATACTAAGTTGTTTTGAGTCCTCCTAGAGAAGTCATCCCAGTCAAGTTTAGTGGGGCCGACTTGGTTGAGTGAAAAGTCAAGTGAACAAAAGAATATATATAGAAGTGAAGCGCTCCTCATTTGAACACACAGACACGCACTTGTCTAGTGCATGAGAGAGAGAGAGAAGGAGTCTTATCTGCAAGGAGGAGAAGGACCAGTCTGAAGTCTTATATTTGATCTTTTTTATCATCTATATTGAGGAAGCTTTTCTTGTTGGGTTTTTCCCTTTAGGGTTTTCCCAGGGTAAATCTATGTTGATATTTTGATACTGTTTCTTTCAGTGATCCTGTATGCTATGATTATTGTGAAATTGAATTAAATGTTGATAATCTAGCTTAGCATAGAGAATCTTAACATGGTATCAAAGCTAACTTGAATAGGACAGCTTTCACAAGGTGAAAAATCCCTCTCTCCCTCTCCGACAAGAAATTAGGGTTTCAGAGAAATTTTGCTTTTTGAAGATTTAGCTACATAGAAAGTTACGCCCTCCTGGAGCGCATCCACTGAGCCTAAGATCGAAGTTTTTGAGTGGGTATATCTGCAGGAAATTCAAACCCTAGTTTGACACTGGACCAGGAAACTTCAGAAAACTAGAAAACTGCACTGCAGAATCTCGCAAGTCAATTTTGAAATGTGAAGACTTGAGATAAACCAAGCACACCAATCAACTCGCCTCAGTCAAGCGCATCTCCTGGTAAGATCAGTTTCTCATTTTCAAGAATTTCATTTTTTTGTGATCTCTTAACAAAATGGCCCCAAGCACCAAGCTTGAGGACAAACTAGAAGGCATAGAGAATTTCTGAGCGTAGAAATATATAATTGGCCTCATTCTCAAGGAGAATGATCTTGACAAATATATCGAGGAAGAAGTTGTAGAACCTGAAGAGGTTGAAGCTAAGGAGAAGCACAAGAAGGATCTGATTAGGGCACAAAGGATTATTGTTGACTCATCACTTGATCCCTCAAGTTTCATCCAAGAAGACTCCAAAATAAATGTATGATGCCCTAGAAAGGATGTATGAAGGAAGAAACGTCAACAAAAAGATGAATCTAAGAGCTCAATTAAAGAGCCACAATATGAGTCATGGAAAATCCATCCAAGACTATTTCACAAGGGTCTCCCAGTTCAAGGAACAACTAGAAGCCATTGGATACAACCTTGGTGAAGATGAGTTGGTTATGACTTCTCTCAATGGTCTCACTAGACCCTGGGATTCATTCATCCAAACTATGTGTGCCAGAAAGGAAAGCATGAAGTTTGATATTGTATGGGAAGATTGTATTCAAGAAGAGGCTAGAGTGGCCAATAGAGAAGCTCTACTAAAGGAAGATGATCTAGCCCTAGCCACCCATACCAAGGGAAGAAGAAGTCAACCCAACTTCAAGAAGGGAAACCACAAGGATTCTAAACCTCCCAGAAGGTTCCAAAGAACAAGATAAAGTCTCCCAAAGAGGGACTACTCTAGCTTTCAATGTTTTCATTGTGATAAGGTAGGACACATTGCCAGAAATTGTCCTTTGAAGAAAGAAGAATACAAGAAGAGGAACAGCAACAAAATACATCATGCACATCTAGCTGAAGATGAGGATGAAGAAAAAGAAGAAGAAGGACCTCAAAGAAAGCAAGCAAGAGAAGAAGATGCAGAAGAGTATGTACTATTCTCAGCACTCTCTGGGTATGTAACACCTGGAGAAGACACATGGCTTATTGATAGTGGTGCTTCAAAGCACATGACGGGACAAAAGAAAATTCTGTCAAAACTTGAAGAAAGGAACTCTCCTTAGAAAGTATCTCTAGGAGATGACTATCAATATCCAATCAAAGGAATTGGTGAAGCAAGCTGCAAGCTTGATTCAGGAAACCCCTTGAAGATGAAGGAAGTTTTATTTGTACCAGGTCTAAAGAAGAACTTACTTTCTATCTCAGCATTAGATAAGAAAGGATATAGAGTTGCATTCATAGATGGAAAAGTACTCATGTGGCCAAAAGGAAATTCAATTGAAGATGCAGTTATTATCAGTGAAGAAGAAGGAGGCATGTATAAACTCAAGGGAGATTTAGAAACAGCCCTTGTTCATGATACCACTAACCCTAGTGAATTGTGGCATAGAAGGCTTTCCCACATAAGTATCAAAGCACTACCTCATGTGAAAAAAGTAGTGACGGGATTACCAGACTTGAAGATCAACCATGAAGGCAATTTCAAACGATGTACAAAAGGAAAGAATATCAAGAATCCATTTCCAAAGAGTGAAACAAAAACTAAAGGTACGTTGGAATTAATTCATTCAGATGCATGCAGTCCAACATCCTCCACGTCCTTGAGTGGTTTTGAATACTATATTACATTTGACTATTCAAGAAAGACATGGATATACTTCTTGAAAGCGAAGAGTGGAGTGTTTGAAGAATTCAAGGAATTCAAAGCCTTGATAGAAAACCTTTCAAACAAAAGAATCAAGACACTCTGATCAGACAATGGTGGAGAATACACTTCAAAATAATTTGAAGCCTTTTGTAAAGATGTTGGAATCAAGAGGGAACTAAATACTCCCTACAATCCTAAAAAAAATGGTGTTGGAGAAAGAAAGAACAGAAACATCATGGAGGCAGTGAAAACAATGATATATGATCAAGATCTCCCAATGCATCTATGGGCAGAAGTAGCAAGAACTGTTGTCTATGTACATAATAGAATATCTCATAGTTCCCTTGGATTCAAGACTCCAGAAGAGATGTTCACGGGAAAGAAGCCTGAGGTAAGTCACCTCAAGATATTTGTTGTCCAATATATGTTCACATACCGAAAGAGAAAAGAACCAAGTTTGACCCTTCTGGAAAGAAGGGAATATTTTTTGGATACTATGAAGTATCCAAGGCATTCATAATTTACATTCCTGGATTCCATCACATGGAAATCAGTAGAGATGTAACATTTGATGGAGAAACAGCTCTCAAGAGATCCATAAAATGTCAACATGAAGAAGTATATGAGGAAGATGCACCTCCCATAAATGCAAAGGCTACATTCCTCCCTGAAGATCATGATATGACAAAACCACAAGAAACTCCCATGATGGAGATATCACGGAAAAGAAATCCTGCTTGGGAAAGATAAATTATACAAGAAGCAGAAATATATGGAGCTCTAGAAGTCTCCACAAGGATAAGCAAGAAGCCTGAGCCATTTTCCAACTATGTAGCTTTGATGTGTGATCTTGTAGATCAAGAACCTACAAACTATGAAGAAGTTGTACAGAAGAAAGAATGGGAAGAAGCAATGACGGAAGAATAACAATCAATAATGAAGAATGATGTGTGGGATATAGTTCCCAAACCAGAAGGCAAGAGTGTGGTATCTTCAAAGTGGATTTACAAGATAAAACATGCAGCTGCTGGAATTTTAGAGAAATACAAGGCAAGATTTGTGGCTAGAGGTTTCTCTCAGGAAGAGGGAATTGATTGTGAAGAAACATTTGCACCAGTAGTAAGGTATACTTCGATTAGAGCCATCATGGCACTTGCATCCATGATGAAGTGGGACTTACTCTAGATGGATGTGAAGACAGCCTTCCTGAATGGTGTGATTAAGGAAGAAGTATACATAGAATATCCACAAGGATTCAAAGTTGAAGACAGACGAACTCATGTATGCAAGTCAAAGAAGGCCCTGTACGGCCTGAAGCAAGCTCATGGAGCTTGGTATGGAAGAATAGATAGTTTCCTGATGAGCTTGTACTTTACCAACAATAAAGCCAATCCTAACCTTTACTTCAAGGTTATAGATGATGAACCTGTCATACTATTACTATATGTGGATGACCTATTTCTGACAGGGAATGAGAAACAAATTAAAGAATGCAAGAAGAATCTCGTTGAAGAATTTGAGATGAAAGACCTTGGATTAATGCACTATTTTCTAGGTCTAGAAGTGTGGCAAAGTTTAGAAGGAATTTTTCTCAATCAGGGAAAGTATGCAGTAGAAATTTTGAAAAGATTTGATATGTTGGAATGTAAAGCCATGGCCACACCCATGGATACCAGCCTGAAGTTGATGGCTGATGAATCATCAGAGTTAGTGGATGTGACTCAATACAGATAGATTATTGGGTCATTGATGTATCTAATAAATACCAGACCAGACATTTGTTTTGCTGTGAACACCTTCAGTCAGTATCTAGTTCAACCTAGACGTGTTCACCTGGTAGCTGCAAAACATGTGATTAGATATCTGAAAGGAACTATAGACTTTGGTCTATACTATGATGGAAACCATGACTACAGATTGTATGGCTATACAGATGTAGATTGGGCTGGAAGTGTCTCAGACAAGAAAATCACATTAGGTGGATGTTATTGTCTGGGGTCTGCTGTGATTTCATGGTTTAGCAGGAAGCGGTCCAGTGTTGCTCTTAGCACAGCTAAAGTAGAATACATAGCAGCTTGCTCTGCTAGTTGTGAAGCCATATGGCTTCGGAAGCTAATGTCAGGTCTATTTAACCTAGAGTTGGATACCACAGTGATTCTATGTGATAACCAAAATTGTATAAAGATGATGGAGAACCCAGTGTTCCATGATAAATCGAAGCACATAGAAATTCGATATTTCTACATTTGAGATATGATGCAGAAGGGAGCCATAAAGATCCAGTATGTGAGTATCGATGAACAAGTTACTGATGTGCTGACAAAGCCTCTATCCCAAATAAAGTTTGAATACCTTCGAGATAAGATTGGTGTTGTTTGAAAAGACCTTCCTCGAAAGGGGGAGCAATGATGTTGCAGTGGGATTGTATCATCCCTGGACACTTGTCCTAAAAGTGATCCGTAGACTTCTGTCTCTGAGAAAGAAGCAGGATTGTATCATCCTTGGACACTTGTTCTAAAGTGATCCAGAGACTTCGGTTTTCGAGAATGTGGTAGGATTGCATCATTCTTGGACTTAAGTCCTAAAGTGATAGGGAGTGGTTATCCCGTAATAATATCCAGTGACTTTGGTCCTCGAGAATGTGGTAGGATTACATCATCCTTGGACTTAAGTCCTAAAGTGATAGGGAATGATTATCCCGTAATAGTATCTGGTGACTTCGGTCCTCGAGAATGTCGTAGGATTGCATCATCCTTGGACTTAAGTCCTAAAGTGATAGGGAGTGATTATCCCGTAATAGTATCCGGAGACTTCGGTCCTCAAGAATGTGGCAAGATTGTATCATCCATGGACTTAAGTCCTAAATTTATCTGTAGACATTCATCTCCATATTGTGGATTGCAGGTTGTTGTTGATGCTGATGCTGATGATGTTGTTGATAGAAAGATCAAAGTATTGCCGATGATGATGATGTTGTTGATCGAAAGATCAAAGTATTGCTGATGATGTTGCTCAAAGTATTGTTGATGATGTTGCTCAAAGTATTGTTGATGATGATGATCGAAAGGTCAAAGTATTGTTGATGATGATGTTGTTGATTGTTGATGATGATGTTGTCAACCGAATGATCAAAGTGTTGTTGCTGCTGAAATTAAAGATGAAGACTATATGTCAAAGATGATGAAAAAGATTCCAATGATTTATAGATGTATCACCCTGATGATGTTGAATATTCTCTCTCTCCTTCTCCTAATGCTGTTGTTGTTGTTGAAGAATACCCTTATCATCAAGGGGGAGTGTTGAATTATTGTAAATTCGAAGTGTATTCACTTAATGTACCCCAATGTTCCTATCAGGAGAATCATTTGTATTTCATTGTACCCCGATGTTTCTATCGGGAGAATCATTTGTATTTCATTGTACCCCGATGTTCCTATCGGGAGAATCATTATTATTGTATTAGGTCAATAGAGAGTCATGAGGAAAAACTTTCGTTGTAAGTCGGGTCATTTAGCACCCTCCAAAATATAATAATAAGTTGTTTTGAGTCCTCCTAGAGAAGTAGGCCCAGTCAAGTTTAGTGGGGTCGACTTGGTTGATTGAAAAGTCAAGTGAACGAAAGAATATAAATAGAAGTGAAGTGCTCCTCATTTGAACACACAGACACACACTTGTGTAGCATATGAGAGAGAGAGAGAGAGTCTTATCTGCAAGGAGGAGAAGGACCAGTCTGAAGTCTTATATTTTTTATCATCTATATTGAGGAAGCTTTTCTTGCTGGGTTTTTCACTTTAGGGTTTTCCCAAGGTAAATCTGTGTTGATCTTGTGATACTGTTCCTTTCAATGATCCTGTATGCTATGATTATTGTGAAATTGAATTAAATGCCAATAATCTAGATTAGCATAGAGAATATTAATACAATTGTGGGTTGATGGGGTCATGGGACCATTAGAGATGGTCTCCTAATGCATGCAAAGGTTCGATGCCCACATACATTGTGGTATGACTGGCTCATGGACATTATATGATCATGATAAATCCCAAATATATTTTTTTGGTGAAGACAGAGATGATGTGCTTGAAATTATCTTGATTGAATATCATATGATTACCTTGTAATAATCCCATGGTGAGGATGTAGTCTAGAAGGTCAAAAATATAGACAAATTTATATTTTAAGAAGATGATGACAAGTCGGCCTCATTAAATAAAAACAACAAATAAATTAATTTTATCTTATGACAGGTCGGCTCCAAAGTTTATGGAAAACTAGTATAAATAACTAGTCAAACGTCATCATTTTGGTGGCAAGAAAAACTCGATTCTAGCTCTGAAATTTGTGAGTATTGTGGCATCCACAGAGAAAAATGCAGAAGCAAAGGTAAACGCAATAGCAGACATTTTTTTGTTTGGTCTGATATTTCTTATCTCTGTGCTTTTCAACTGTCTGAGGCAGCATCACTGGTTGAGCTCTGATTTTCGGGCATATCACAATCTGAGGCATATTTCAGTGGATCATCTTTTAGCTCTGAAATTCGTAGCAGTAGCAAATGATGCTTAGAGACACTCTTCGTTAATGTTATTGGGGGCATGGCAATGATAGTTCTTTTGATTTGACAATTTGATTATGACAATTGTGAATAGCTTGATCTAATCATTTAGTGATATGGAATTCGGCTAGCATGAAGCAATTGGAGGATAGTAGATTGAAGATAAAGGTTTTGAATCTTTTTTAAATATACTTTGAACATGATAAAGAAGTAAGATTCCTATGTCATGAATATCTGGAGGAATCTGAGATAGATTCACATAACCTTTTGAATATTCTTAAGCCTTGTTTTGAGGATAACTGTCACGTCCCCATGCCTCCGATCGGCAAGGAGGACGCGACTACAAGCTTCAAACACCCGAGCTAAGAGCCCCATGAACATGTGCATTCACAAAATTGCTAAAACAGAATGCTTAAACATACACACATGAACATTTATCATGCATAGACGCAATTTAATCATCATACGCAGCGGAAAACCAACAGCATTCATACATGCATGTATTCATTTAACATGTTCATCAATTTCATTAACAGAAATTAAGATTGCAGAAGAAAAAATAGGCAAGATCACTTATCTTATGAAGAGCTTTGATCCGCAACCAGCTACGTCGCTGCAACGTTCCACCCAACCATAGGCCAGCGTGCTCCTTAATCTCTCAGCAACGCTGCCACCCCCGAGCTGGGCATGATTCTCCAAGGAATATGGGAACAACAGGCTTACACATAGCCAAGGATACACAAAACACACAGCCAAGCCAACAGAGTTGTGTTTATCAGGCCATTCAGGAGCTGGAGAAGGCAAATTGCTAAGCTGGTGAGCTCATTACAGAGCCAAGAACACCTACACCAGAACTAGCTTGACCTCTAAGACACCCAAACACACCCAACACAAGGAATCAGTCCCTTCTCTGCTACACAGTCCCTCAGGCCCTGCATTCCCTTCTAGTGCTATTCAGGGGTGATGGAGAAGAAGGCCAGCCCTCTAGCTCTATCTGTGTGGGTTCCAGCCACCAGGTTTATCAAGCAAAACTCAGCCCCATCCTTTCTCCCTACACAGTCCGAAGACAGACCATTGCACTCAGGCAATCACTCAGAAATTACAGCTGAACAGGGGGGAACGATTTCTGAGTCGTTCTTGGCCCTTTCATGGCCAAAATGACTCCCAAAAATCGAATTACACAGCCCCAACTAAACAGTAAACATGTGGGAAGAACAGCAGTTCCAATCTCAGCATTAGAATGACGGAAATTACACAACCATACCAGTCTGTAAGGAGAACATACAGCTGAGGACGTGAATGGCTCTTCTCAGGAAATTCATGGGTGAAAACGCACAGCTCTCAGCTTGCTATGTGAGCCCAAAACAGAAGGATACTTGTGCGTGGAAACAATCCGACCTTGTGAGGAAATGAACAGACAATGGAGGTCCCGCGTGAGGAAAACAGCTCCGTTTTTGTCCGTGGATGAACAAACAACAGCAAGGACGTGAATTGGAAGTGCGTGAGCCTTCAGCACAGTCGTGGGAGAGTCGAATTTCCTGCGTGAGTGATGGCAGTCATTTTTCCCCAGCCATTGTGAAGTCAACCAGGGTGGAGTGTGCGTGTGGGTGAGGACTGACAGTCCTGCCACACCCATTTCTAGACAATAACTGCCTCAACTGCCAGCAGAGATTCTTAATGAAGGTGGTTGGAAATAAGACAAGGGAAGAAGACACAGGGTTTTCTCTCATTGGCCAAGGTTTAACAATTTCCCCACCCTTATCCTTGTGAAAATCATGCCCCTTTCTCATTTTAGTTGCCGCGATCGTAGCTGGTCGGGTTCATTTAATTAATTATAGATGCATATTTACATGATGACCAACATAATATAATACGCATGCCCCGATATACCATCGGTGACAAATTTAAATCCAAAACATAACATGACCGATCAATGGTGGGGCCTTGGCCTTTAGCTCCACACCATGATCATTTACAATATATACATCATATACATCTAATGCAACGGGGTCAAAACCAAGACATTACAATAACTTAATACAACCAACGTACAATATTAAAGGTTCTGACAGGCATAGCATATATCATAATTCTAATGTTTGAAGGTCTTCTTGAATGCATCCAAAGGCTTGAAAGTCATCAAGGTATTTGAGGAAGCTCTGAAGAAGGTAGTTTTGGACAGTAGCATCACCTTGATGAAGCATATCCACTCTCTGATTTCAAGCATATCCTTTAACAGAGTTACATGACAATGAAAAGTTGATGACATGAGAGTTACGGCTGTTACAATTGAGATGACTAGTGACGAGCTACAGATGATGTGACATAATTCATATGTAACTACAAGCTAGGTCTTCTACATGTTTTCTTAGTAGGATCTAAGAAAAGACCAAGCAGATTCTAGAAGTAGGTGCTTATGTATCAGTAGGTGTTGATTTATCTCACGGTCGCAGCCGTTTGAAATACAAAAAGATTACAAACATTATATGTTGTGTCTCTTGTGCAATGTGTTGATAATTATGTGCTTTATTTGATGAAAGAATTGATTATTCAAAGCATAGTCTATTGATGAATATGATGTTGAATTGAATGTGAAATGATGACTTAAGTTTTAGAGTTTGAAGAAGTTAGAATTGAAGTAATTCCAAGCTCACAGATTCACCCCCCCTCTCAGAGATCCATTGTGTCTAACAGTCCGAGCATACATATTATCAGTAGGTAGACTTACCTGTCCCATGTGGAGGAGCGAGATACCAGAACTTGTGGTTCTCGCATAACAAAGACAAACAGTTGAGTAGCGACACTGAATTCTTTCCCCATAATGAAGCCTTGAGGAACTTGGTGAAACAACAGGTGAGGCTTAGTGGAACTACCATGTTCATATTCCAACATATTGTCAATTTTCAATTAGCATCCCACCATGTATACATCCAACCACGTCGAGACCCCTAAGGACAATGGTTACCAACACAATATATGCTAACGGAGGAAGATATAGAGACCATTATTAGTGATTGGCCAGAAGATTGGCAACATGAGGTATCACCACCTCTTAGAGAAAAGAGTAATCAACAAGCAGATACAACAATTCCAGGTCAAGATCAGCCCAATCAGCCTTAGAATGAGCCACCGCTAGAGCACTAACAGAAGGATGCGTAGAACGAAGAAGTACAAAGAGAAACCCCACACAAGAAATTAAAGGCTAACAAAGAATCCAATACTTCTCGTATGGATGAGGATGAAGTCACAGCCTTAGCAGAGGCCCTACAAAAAGCTACATAGAAACGGTTCAACAACCTTGGATGGTAACTGACTCAATTCACTACTACCATCACAAATAGGTTGAATGATCTTGGGAAAACAATTGAAGCAATCAAGCTTACAGTAGAGCGTACGTTGCAAGTACCCCTATCACAGGACGCACCTAGCATGTCAGAAGAACAGGAAATCCTACGATCCAGAGAAGGCCACCCGAACAAGGTACAACTAAGCAGCGAAGTGGGAAGCACTACTGGCCCGATTTTCTTATATTTTTCAAAAATACAATTGAAATATGTGCATGCTTTATAGAAAGCAGCGGCTACAAAGATGCAGATACGGGGAAATACCCTTGAAAAAAAGGTGAAACACTCAATAAAGACTATCAACAAACTCAAGGCCAAAATGAAAAATACCACCCAAGAAGCAAGGAAAGAAGAAGTAAGTAAGCAAAAGCTCACCCACGCCATTAATATTGTTTGTTTGAATTTGGATGATGTTGAAATATCACACTATATTCCATCAGAAGACAAGGTCCTCAGGCTCAAAAAGATAGCAGTTGACCTTAAGAAGAAAGTAACATAATTAGAGGAGCAAAGGACTCCTAGGACACCACTGCAAGTGCTGGAAAATAGACCTGATGCAACCACCTAGGCTGCAAAAAGGATAGAGGAAGCAGAGAAAACATGTGATAAGGTTGTAGACCAAGTCTCCCGAACTTGGGAAGCTCTATTGGATGATGAGCAATCACAGAAGATTGTAAATGATCTCACTGCGGTGGAAGCAAACATCACGCATATGCAAAATGAGATGAAGTAGCTCCCTTTGGAGCCAAAAAAGGTCAAGACATCAAAAATGCGCAGACTGTAGCAACAAACCACTACGATGCGTGCATAGCAGCAACATCGCAAGGAAAAGGTAGATGAGTTGCAAGAAGAAGCAAAAAGGGTCACAGGACTAATTCAGTATGTGCACCAGAAGGTGTGGGAGGTAGTGGCCTCTGTACAAAGAGACATGCCATAACACGTCAGTTACGAAATGGTGGAGACATGCAAAAAACAGAAGACGTACATGCAAAAATAGAGAAGTTGCTGAAAATCGTGGAGGATTTTCAGAACAAAATCAGCGCAAGTCAGTTTATGGAGCACTAGCTCGCATGGCTTGGGACGAGCCACAGGTGAGTTTTGGGGGCCTGTTAGGCCTCTAGACAAAAGGGAAGAATTAATGTAGAATTCTTCCTAAGTATGGAAGAAGAGTGTAAAGGAGAAGAGAAAGGAGCTACGACAAACGAAGCAGCATCAAAGGAAAGGGAAGAATGTTGCGACAAAAGAAGGAAAGTGAAGAAGAAGACAAAGAGAAGGCGTAGGACGAGGAAGTTGCACCAAATAAGTAAGCTGCAACTGAAGGACAGAGAAAGAGACAAGATGACATGGCCGAATATTCGCAGAAGCAAGCGTGCAGATAAGGTAATGGCCAGAAAATGATAGTAAGGCATAATGCTGAGAAAGTGACAGCCCCTAGCGATTGTGGGTACGAGCTTGGCTGGAGCCTGTAGAAACCACATGCGTAAAGGTATCTTTGTAAGTCAGGAAAATAGTGCTAGAATAGGAAATACATCATGTTGGCTGAAGATAGTGAGTCGACTGGGATAGCGATTGAAGCAGCGTCTGTTAGAGTCTGTATCGATTCAGTATTGAGTCTGTAACAAGCATGTATGGGAGTTATATAGAGTCTATAATAAGAATATAAAGGAAGGAACCCAAATTGTAATTGGTTTAGATAGTTTTGAGTTGATTAGCTGATACAACAATTTTGAGTAAGTCTCTAGACTCTTGGAAAAGACGCTTGAGCTAGACTAGAGATAGTTTTTGGTTAATGACTCTGGATCATTGAGTGCATCAGATGAGTGGTTCTGCAGCTAAGTGCGCAGGAAGATAGAGAAGGTCGGGTCGATCCAGGATGTGTGCAGATCGCTAAGTAGGATTACAGTAGAGTGAGAAAGAGAGAATATCAGAGAGCATGAGAGGGAGGAAAAGTCTGTAAAGATAAAAGAGAATAGATTGAATAGATTTTGTAGCTTTGTGTGCAGACAAAAAGGTGCATCTATTTCCTCATGCCAATGCCAAATGAAGAGCACCTTGTGGTTTTTTCCCAGATGGGTTTCTACGTTACATGTCATGTATATGTGTGAATGTTGAGTAGCTTATTTAAATGCATAAATGTTGTGTTCAATAATTGATTGATTATTGTGTTACAAACATATGAATGTATGAATGCCACATTATAATAATGAATATTCCCATGATGTATGTTCATTGTGTGTTTGTGTGAGATTGCATAAATAAGGTTTGAATCATAAGTCGACGTTGAATCACTATGAAAACTAGTATTCCACCTTCCCAGTCTTCGTTGGAAAACCTTGGTGTAGAGCCAAAGTGATAAAACACCCTCTCGCACGAACTACGAAAACATGGTTCTGGCAATTACCCACAAAGACTGAGATATATCGGGTGACAAGGCATCTGTGTCGCGGGTGCTGCCAGCTGAGATCCACTCTATCGGGTCGATATCTTGGGCCTTGTTGTGCTGACCAAGAAGGGGTTGAACCTGGGTCCAGCGTGTGAGAGGGACAGAGAGATAAGGAAAGGCAACAAAAATGTAACTAAATAGAATTATCAACTATACTATTGTAGGAGCACCATAGATTAAAGGACATAATATGATTATGGGGTTCCTCTCCTACCTTCCCCTCAAACTTAGGGATGTTCAAGGGGATTTTGGTAAGAGTTTGAGGCCATGAAGGATCATGTCGAATGGGATCATTAGTTAGTCGTGCTAGATCGGGAAGGTTAAGATTAACCATGAAAGGAAGGCTCGCAATAGGAACGGAGGTAGAGGAACCAATATTAGTGTTGCATTGGCACCACTGATGGAACCTCCATCATAAATGGGGATGTTTCTAGCCATGTTATTAGTTGGAATAGGGGGGAAATACAAGGATGGTGAGCCTAGGTATAAGGAGCATGAATTTGACAACTCCGATGAGGAATCAAAATTAGATGAATGGTATGGAACTAGAAAGTGTCAAGATGAACGAATGATGTGGCCTAAGAACCCATAGGAAGGAGGGAAGCCTCAAATTCTGTTAGAGTACCTCGAGGGATCCATGGTGACAGGATATAAGACAACCAACCCAACAATGAAGCTCTAAAACAAGGCTAATGCAATAAATATTCCAATCAATGATATGAACTCTATAAATGGTACTAAATCAAATAACAAGTACAATGTGGGTGCATTAAATTATCTAATATAGTCAAAGAGTGAAAAATGAAAAGAACGCCCTATAAAGAGAAAAGACACACTAGTCCTATAAGGAGAACTACACCAATAAAGTATAGTAAAAAAATCTTTCTCAAGTATTTTCCAAATAATGGGGGTCTCAAGTCCACTGTTGAAAAAGAATTAGAAAGACGAATAAGGGTCTCAATGATATTCGGGATTTGAAAAGGAAAAGTGCCCCAATCAACCCTCTGTTAAGTTTTTAATGGTTATATAATATCTTATAAAATTTAGCATCATAACAACATAACCATAAGAAAAAGGATCACTGAAAGATAGACAAGCACAACCACACAAAAGAACACAAAGATTAATCCTGGGAAACCCTGATGGGGAAGAAAACCTAGAAAAACTTCCTATGTATAAAATGTATAAAAAGTACAAGACAAGACCCCAAATAGGTGCGCCTCCCTCCAACATATATATATATATATATATATATCCTATGTGTTATACACAAGTGAGTGTGTGTTCAAATGAGGAACACATCTACTCTATTTATACTCTTTTCGTCACTAGACTTTTAACCTAATAAGTTGGCTCCACTTAACTAAGTGGACCGACTTCACTTAGGAAGACTCAATACAATATTATATTATATTCATTAGGGTACTATTGACCCGACTTACAACTGAGGCTTTACCTCATGACTCTATGATGACCAATTACAATAGTAACACCTCGTTGGAAGAATAATAACATCTCCCTTGGGTTACATCAGTAAAATACATTTAGAATATCTTTGAAGTTATAATATTCAACACTCCCCCTTAACGAGAAGGTTATTCTACTGACAACATCATCATAAACTATAGGATAACATAGAGACAATATCTGCAACATCATCGAAGTTATACATTTATACGTCATAGCAATTTTTCACTGATTCATCAGTAACCACAACAGTTACTCTTCAATGTCTTCATCTTCTATATCACACGATCACTTGATCCTTTGTAGCAACGCTTTGACCTTTCAATCCTTCGTAAGAGCACTTCAATCTTCTGATCCTTTGCAGTAGTACTTTGATCTTCTGATTCTTTGCAGCAGATATTGACCGCATTCAAAATGTCAGCCCTCATCATAGAACATCCAGATTCCATACCACTGAGGCTAGGACCACTCACAAGTGAGTGTTATACTTCGGCGTCTGTGACGACTCATTATAGAGAATCCATACCACTAAGGTTAGGACCACTCCCAAGCGAGTAATATTCTATGGTGTCTACATATGAATGTAGGAATACTCTCCATATAAGAGTATCATCAGCAAAGCAGATCTCGACTACATACAAAATATCAGTCATGTCGTATGTGAGGACTCATCATAGAGAATCCATACCACAAAGGTTAGGACCACTCCTGAGCGAGTTTTATTCTACGGTATCCACAACTGAATGTGGGTACTCTTCATGCGAGAGTAACATCTACAAGGCCATCCTTAGCTAGAAAAGACCACTCTCATGAAAAGAGTGTTATACCTGCCATCCTCAAGAGAGGATACTATCGTCCACAAGTGAATGTGGGTACTCTCCATGTGAGCATAATATCTACAGGGCCATCCTTAGCTAGTAAGGACCACTCTCATGAACATATTGTTATGCCTTCCATCCTCAAGAGAGGATATTATTGTCCACAAGTGAATGTCAGACCTTGTTAGCATCTTCAAGCACATTTGGCCAATTTCATGTTGGAGCATCACTGTCATCCCATCATCGATGTCAGTCTCATCATCACTCCCCATTTTTCAAGAGGATCCATATTATCAACCTGCTCCCCCTTTGTCCAAGGAGGGTTCATATCTTCGACCTATTCTTCTTTTCCAAGGATAGTCCATATCTTTGACTTATTCCTCCTTTCCGAAGAGAATCCATATCTTTGACTTGTTCTTCCTTTTTCAAAGAGAGTCTGTATTTTCGACCTGTTTCTCCTTTTCGAGAAGGGTCCATATATTCGACTTGTTTCTCCTTTCCAAGAAGGGTCCATATCTTCGACATGTTTCTCCTTTCTGAGAAGGGTCCATATCTTCAACCTCTTTCTCCTTTTTTAGAAGGCTCCTCATAATCATTTTTTCTCCTTGCGAGGAAATTTTGTAGTATCATCATCATTGTTCCTCCTTGTGAGGAAAGTCTTTTCGAACTATACCAAGCTTGTCACGGAATCTTGGTCACCACATCAGCAACTTGCTCATCGGTACTCACTAACTGGAATTTTATATCTCCCTTCAGTGCATATCCCACAGGATTCTTTGTCATATTTATGCAACTATGGTTGTCACAAAGAATCATCATGGTATCCAACTCCATGTCAAATAGTCCTGACATCATTTTTCTGAAGCTATATCACTTCCCAATTAGCAAAGCAAGTTGTAATGTACTCTGCTTCAGTTGTACTGAGAGCAACACTGGACTGTTTCTTACTAAACCATGAGATCATGGCGGATCCCAGACACTGTCTGCTGCACTTCCTGCCCAATCTAAATCCGTATATCCATATATTCTATAGTCATGATCTCTACCATAGTAAAATCCCGAGTCTATCGTACCTTTTAGGTACCTCATCACATGCTTTGCAGCTATCAGGTGAACTTTGTCTAGGTTTAATTAGACATTGTCTCAAGGTGTTCACAGCAAAGCATATATCTGGCATTGTGTTTGCCCTATACATTAATGAACCAGTAATATGTCTATACTGAGCCATATACACTAACTCTGATGTATCATCAGACAACACCTTCAGGTTGGTGTCCATGGGTGTGGCCATGTCTTTATAGCCCAACGTATCAAATCTTCTTAATATTTCCACAACATACTTTCTTGTTCAAAAAGATACCTTCTGGTATCTTCCACACTTCCAACCCTAGGAAATAATGCATCAATCCAAGATCTTTCATCTTGAATTCTTCAGCTAGCTTCTTCTTTCTTTCTATGATATGTTTCTAATTTCATATCAGAAATAGATCATCCTCATACAACAATAGTATGATAGGTTCATCATCCATAACCTTCAGGTAAAGGTTAGGATCAAGTTTTCTTTTGGTAAAGCCCAAGCTTTCCAAGAATCTATCTATTCTTCCATATCAAAATCTAGGAGCTTGCTTCAGTCCATACAGAGCATTTTTCAACTTATATACATGAGTCACTATGTCTTCGACTTTTAAATCCTTGTGGATGTTCAATGTAAACCTCTTCCTTAATAATACCATTCAGGAAGGTTGTCTTTACATCCATCTGGTGTAGATCCCACTTCATCAAGGAAGCAAGTTCCATGATGGTTCTGATGGAAGTGTACCTTTCTACTGGAGCAAATGTCTCTTCATAATCAATCCCCTCTTTTTGAGAGAATCTTCTAGCCGCATACTTCCATCAGCAGCATGTTTTATCTTGAAAATCTACTTGGAAGATACCACACTCTTGCTTTCTGGTTTGGGTACTATATCCCAAATATGACTGGTATTCTTCCATCATTTCTTCTACTATGAGTTCATCCTATCAGGTCATCGACATATCCCATTCTTCTGCATTCAACCTTGAAGGTTGGAACCCGCTTTACTCTTGGTAAAGCCCTAGTCCACCAGGAAGTTGTCCATCCTATCGTACCATGTCGAACTTAGAGATATTTTGTAGTCACTCCCCCTGAAGAGAAGCATGATCTTCCCTCTGCATTTTGTATTGGAGTGACACGTAGCATCCTCTGCTACTGATATTCTATGTATCCATCTCATGTTACTAGATACCAAGATATTTTATCTTGAAATTTGTCGTAAAGTTCCTCTTGCACCCACGTGTGAGCTTATTTCCTTCTATAGGTTTCCATCTTCAACCTTGTAGCAAATGTTAAGATATTCATCTCTCTAGGTGATCGTAAAGGTCCTTATGTAACTGGATGTGCTTATCTTGGGTTCCTTTTGAGCTCGTACAAATCCTATTTTGCACATGTGGTTCTTTGCTCGATATATACTTCTACTTCACTGGAAAAGTGTGTCTGGTCAATAGAGTATGTCATGCCATAGTTTATTTTTTCTAAGACAAACCATGAACCTTGTTTTGTATACTTGTTCTTGTAGATCCATATGGAAGACACTATGGACTTCCCTTCAGGTCTTGGAATCATATCCTAGACATCATTCCCCATGATCAATTGTTACTCTTTGATCATAGCTTCTTCCATAGTTGGAAGGGTTTGCATCAATGATGTCACACAACTAGAGTGGCCAAGGCCTCTTACCTTGATTTGGAAATCATATCATACTAGAATTATCTCTAGTGCCCATGATGGTCTTTATCTCTCAAGGTGGATCTACCGCTCTGTTATATTCTTCTGAAGCTCTTTCTTCCGTCATGGTGTCCGGTCAATAGAGTATGTCATTCCATAGTTTAATCTTTATGATACAAACCACGAACCTTGTTTTGTTTACTTGTTCTTGTATATCCATAAGGAAGACACTACGAACTTCCCTTCGGGTCTTAGAATCATATCCTAGACATCATTCCCCACTATCAATTGTTACTCTTTGATCATAGATTATTCCATAGCTAGAAGGGTTTGCATCAATGATGTCACACAATAGAGTGTGTCTGAGGCCTCTTACTTTGGTTTGGAAGTCCCATCATACTTTTCTTCATCTTGAATTATCTCTCGTTCCCAAGATGGACTTCATCTCTTGAGGTGGATCTACCACTCTCTTATATTCTTTTGAAGCTCTTTATTTCGTCATGGTGTCTCTGACCCTGGGAGCTTCAAGCTCATGTTTATTGGATTGAATCTTGAATTGTCATCACTTGTTCTTCGGAACAACTCTTGTCCTTCTTTTCTTGTAGGCGTTTGTAGATGACCTTTCCTACAAGTCAAATGCACCAGTTGCATGGTTAGAAACATGTCATATCCATAATGACAAATTCTTATACATATCGATACAATCATGCAATTATTTTAGCCAATACAACATTCATCCATATCTCCTGGAAACTTTCAAGATGCCTTCCATATCTACCATAACATCATTGAGATTGTGCATTAATCCAATATGTTAGCAAAGAGGTTTCATTCTAGATAAGTAGCAATGGAGTGTTGCATAGCACCATGGGCTACTTACCCATAACATGCATATTAGTAGTATAATGTCATTAACGCAAACCTTCTATCATGCATAATACACAGCATATATAGGAAAGACAATTCAAATACTTATGTTTGTTTTCTTTGTGTTCATCTCCTTATGGATCTGCAACTTCCCCTTTGACCAATGAGATTGCTTCAATCTTATGCTTGCTTGAAAGCTTTTCTGGAATGTCGCTTGTGGTGGACCTAGGGTTTGACAGAGAAACCTTAATTTTTCAACTTAGGTGTCTTTCATATCTGATTGGATAGAAAGATGCATCTCCTCAATGTGAGTTGAGCAGCATACTCATTTTCCCAAAATTGTGATCAGAACTGCAAAATATCTGATGCCCTAGTTTTCTTCAATTTCTTCTGCAGAATTGCATGATATTGTTTCTTTTGTATCTCCAAAAGCACTGCTCCCCTGTGTCTGAAACTTCGCACTAGGTATCATGTTCTATCTTATATCCAACCCCATGGTTTAGAGCATAATTGGTTTCACCAATTAGGACATTAGAAGAATTTTGAGGTAAAAAATGGGTCTCATAAGGGATATATTAAAATATTATGAACTAGGTATTTTATAGGGAATGTATACTTGACAACTCACATTTCCATTACATTAATTGTACAGTTTAGATAATCATGGTTGAGTTACATACTAGAAACAAAAATAATAAAAAATGTTATATTGAAGTGACTAAAAGTTAATTTTAATTTCCAAAAAATGTTATATTGAAGTGACTAAAAGCTAATTTTAATTTCCAAAAAATGTGTAGTATTTGGATGCATTCATGTCCTTGAACTTGGAGATCACTTTTAATAATAAAATATAAACACAATGAAAAGTCAATCAAATATGTTTTAATAATAAAATATAGACACAATGAAAAGACAATCAAATAATACAAAATGAAAAAACATCAAAATTTTCAAATTTTCTCCAACCACACACTGAAAATTAAAATTTAAAATAAAAAATATATTTTTTTATCCTTGATTTCTTATTATAACTTATGTTATTTTGTTTCTTTATATAATTTATGTATTTTTATGATATAATTAATTTAGTATTTGAAAAATAAAATGTAAGATAACATGTATCTTTTTAATTTTTTATTATAACTTATCTTTTTTAGGTTCTTAATAAAATTTACATATAATATGCTTAACCCATTATTCGAAAATTTAAATTTAATATATATATAATTTAAATTGTTTATTTTTTTTATAAAACCAATTTATGTGTTTTTAAATGGAATTAATTTAGTGGTTGTATTATCCATTGTTTAATCATAAAATTACCAATAAAAATTTTGCTCCAAGAAAATTTTTGGCCCGATTTTTGCTCAGAGAGGCTTCTCTGCTGCTTGCTGCTCCTGGTGTCTGCCTGAAATCGATCGGTGGAGGTTTTCTGCAGGATTTGCTCACCGGTTTGCTTTCTCTGGATCACCTGCTCGGTTTCTTTGCTGGTTCATCTCTGGTTCCTTCAGTTGGAGGGGCTCGTTCCTTGGACCATCTCGGCCTTGTTAGCTAGTGGCAGAGGAATTTCTTTTTGGATTTGGTTCTGGGGGATCTGGTAAAGTTCTTTGGAAAGCTTCATCCTGGTCTTCCCTCTTGGAGTCTCTTCCTGAGTGGGTCCTGCTCAATTGGCTTGTAGATTGGGAGTTAGAGCTTTGCTTTGCTTCTCTGGTTTGTCTTTCTTTGTGTGGGATTAATTGAATTTGTGTCTGTCTTGGAGTCTACTTGATCCAACAGAACTTCTCTTGATTTGGAGTAGTGGTGAAACTTACTAATCTGCAGGGTTCTTGGATTCTGTGAGATTCCTGAGTTTCTCATGGATTCTGGCAATCCTTCCCCCTTCCTCCGGATTTGTTAGATTTCAAAAGATTGATAGCCTCCAGTGGTAAGAAAAAGGGTAGTTCTCTAGTGCAACAGTTTGTGAAGAAAGTGGACATCCCAACGGTAGAACTGCCAGCTGAGAGACCTTGCCGGAGGGCCTTGAACCTTTCGGAATGTGGTTTAATTGGTCAATTCACGGGGCTCTAGCCTTCTCCTAAGGCAATTGACGGCTGGGTTCAGCGCAATTGGAGGCCTCTGATTACTAAATATATCCGCAGTCACTTGGTTGGAAGGGAGTTTTTTGTCTTTGTTTTTTACTTAACTGAAGACAAAAATCTCATTTTCTGAAATGGGCCCTATATTATGGGACCTCAAGGATTATATTTGAACAAATGGACTCCTAATTTTGACCCCACTCAGGATGTTCCTTTAGTTGTTCCAGTTTGGGTTCGCCTTCCTCACCTGCCGCTTCACTGCTGGAATTCGGAATCCTTGGAAACTATTGGGAATAAATTAGGAAAATATATTGACAGGGCTGAACGGAAAGATCAATACTCGTGTGCAAGAATTTGTGTATAAGTTGATTTAGAGATTGGGTTACCTGAAGCGATCAATATAACCGTGGTAGATTGGTCACATATTCAGGAGCTGGATTACGAGCATCTTCCCTTCAAATGTCGCCATTGTCATGGTTACGGTCCTTTTGCCAGGAACTATAAGAAGAAAGCAGATGAAATCCCTGTTCTTGAGAAGGTTGAGCAATGGTCTTGTATCCAGAAAGCAGGTTCTTCTAATAAATCCAGTAAATTGAAAGGAAAAGAACCTCATCCAGGGAATAGAGCCAATTCTAATATGAAGAAGAACTCTTCAATGCAAGAAGCTGGAAATTCAGTATCTTCTAATCCGTTTATAGTTTTATGCCAAGTGGAATATCATACTCCCCCCATCTTGGAAGAAGGTGAGATTCTGACTTCAAAGATGCTAATAAATGAAAGTACATAAATTAATGAGAATATTGAAATCCATTTTCCTAATCCTTGTGTTGCCCCTATTCTTCAAGAAAATCTCAATTCCCCTGCTAATCCTTCTTCTTCTCCTTCATATGCTGAAATCCTTAAGAAAAAGATGGTTGATTTCTCTGGCTCGTCTGATGAAGATACTTTTGAACAGTCTTCTAAAAAAGGTGGTAGAAAATCTCGTAAAGAGATTAGAGAAGAGGAAGCAGAATGTTTGAAGATGCAGGGATCTCAAGCTACCATAGAGATGTCTATGGGCAGAGGCAAGCAGAACAAATATCAAAAGGGTGGATCAACCCCCTATGGAACAGGTAAATAATGCAGCTAACCTCATGGAACTATAGGGGTTTGGGAAATCCCAAAAATGCAGAAGATGTGAAGGATCTTTTGAGAATGGAGTCTACAAAAATTTTGTTAT
The DNA here is from genome assembly GCA_001517045.1 of Pseudotsuga menziesii. Lineage (NCBI taxonomy): Eukaryota > Viridiplantae > Streptophyta > Pinopsida > Pinales > Pinaceae > Pseudotsuga > Pseudotsuga menziesii. The sequence continues at coordinate 22,637 of LPNX011017547.1, read as the reverse complement.
TACAAGAGACAAAAATTGATCTGGACACACTACTAGTTCTAAGTAAGACTAAGTGGAAACTAAATAATGGAATCGCTGTTAGTGCAAGGGGCACTTGTGGGGGCCTGGAAACTATTTGGATGGAGGATAAATATACTCTCCTCTCCTCTTTTACTTCCCAGCATTGGATCTATACAGAAATTCTTTGCTCTGCTAGCAAGATAACTCTTGCCCTCTTTAATATGTATGTTCCTGTAAATCATATGGAGAAAAAGGAATGTTGGACCTCCCTCTCTAATTTTCTGGAAACACAGTCTCTTCGAAACATTATTGTGGCAGGGGATTTAAATATTATTTTTGATCCTAGTGAAAAAAAAGGAGGAGTTCCTGGTAAAGATCCACTTCAGAAATTTGTGGAGGCCTTAGTGCAGACTTGGGATCACCTTGATTTTAAACCAGCGAGAGGCCGTTTTACTTGGAATAATAACAGATCTGGTTCAGCTAACATTCTTGCTAGATTGGACCGATTCTTTGTGCAAATCTCTTTTCTACATAAGAATTTTCTTATTTCTTCAAAAATCTTGCCAAAGATCTCTTCCAATCATCACCCCATTTCATTGTTGATAAAAGAGGGAGAAGACTATGGGCCAATTCCTTTTCGCTTCAGCCCATTATGGATTGAGCGTGAGGGTTTTTGGGAAATTGTGATTGAAGTTTGGAATCAATATGTGACTGGCTCTCCCAGTTTCGTGTGGGAGTAAAAACTCAAAAAATTAAGTATGCCTTGAAATCCTAGATTAAGAAACCTATTCCGAATCCAACCAGCTGTAGAAAAGAAAGTTTGAAAGTTCTAGCAGAAATTCAGTTCAGTATGGAGAATTCTGACATTTCAAACTCACTCTTGTTATCAGAGAAGCTTGCTCAAGCAAATTATTTCCATTCTTTCCAGAGAGAAGAAGAAAATTTGCATCTCAAGTCGAGAAGCTTATGGTTACAAGCTGGTGATAAAAACTCATCATATTTCCACAGACAATGTCGGTTAAGAATTTCTCGCAATTATATAACAGATCTTATATCTAGTTAGGGAGAAGTTATTAAATGTCAAGTAGAACTTAAACAAGCAGCTAACTCTCATTTTCATCAGCTATTTTCTGAGGGTGGTGTCTCAGATAATGCAGCCAAACAAGAATTTATATCTTTTATTCCTCCTATGGTTTCTGCTGAGACAAATGCTGGTCTTATAAAACCTTTTTCTGAACAAGATGTTGTGGAGGTAATCTGGGTATGGAGCCAGATAAAGCTCTTGGTCCTGATGGTTTTTCCATACACTTTTACAAAATATGTTGGCCAATTATCAAAAAATATTTGCTTCGTATGGTTTCCTCCTTCCTCAGGAAAGGAAAAATCGGTTGCTGTACCAATTCAACTTTTTTAGCGTTATTTCCCAAGGAGGCCAACTCTGCATTTTTTGATCGGTTCCGGCCTATCTCTCTTTGCAATGCTTCTTATAAAATTCTAGCTAAACTTCTAGCTAACATGTTAAAGCCTTTGTTAGGATCTTTAATTTCTCCTCAACATGGGGGATTCGTTAAAGGACGTCACTTAGTTGACAATGTTATTCAAGTGCAAGAGGCTATCCATTCAATTTTTATAAGGAAAGATAAAGGTATGATCATTAAACTTGATGAAGAATGCTTTTGATCGTGTCAAGCTCTCTTTTCTATACTAAGTTCTACTTACCTTTGGTTTTAGTTTGGAGTTTGTCAGTTTGATTAAAACTTGTACAAAGAAACCTTGGATTGCTCCTCTCATCAACGGTAGACCTGCAAAAAAATTTCAAGCCTCTAGAGGTTTGCGTCAAGGCTATCCTCTGTCACCCTTCATATACATTCTAATGGTTGAAGCTTTAAGCACAATGTTGTCTGCTAAAATGGCAGTTGGTACTATTCCTGGAATTAGGGCAGCAAGAGGAGTGGAGCCCATCAACCATGTGCTCTTTGCAGATGACTCCCTTCTCCTTGGTGGGGCCTCATTAATTATTGCTCATTCCTTCAATAGAATTCTTCTCAAGTTATGTTCAGTCTCTGGAGCCTTGATCAACAAGGAAAAAGGTGTCGTCTATGGGTGGAATGTGGATCATTTGAAAATGATGCAAATTGCTACTTCTTTGGGCTTTCGTGGATATGATCAGTGGGATAAGATCAAATACTTGGGTTTTCCTTTAACCTTGGGTGGTAGTCCACCTTCGCTTTGGTTGGAAGTTTTGTGCAAAATAAAAGCCAAAATTGTCTCTTTGGGAGGACATTGGTTGACGAAAGCTAGAAAGTTGGTCTTAATAAAATCAGTACTCTCATCCCTTCCTATTTTTCAGTCTTCATTACTTCTTGCCCCCAAGTCCATTTCAGTCCAGTTAGCCAAGATTATCAGGGATTTCCTATGGAATGGTGGAAAAAGTAATCAAAATAAAATTCATTTGGTCAAATGGAAGACTATTAAAAGACCTCTGTCTATAGGTGGCTTGAATGTTCAAGATCTTGAATCAGCTAATCTAGCCTTGGGAGGCAAGCTTGCTTGGTAGCTCTTTGCTGATAAGCACCATCTGGTCAACAAGCTTCTTTTGATGAAATATTTTAAAGGTGGATCCTTGAGAAATATAAATCCGAAAAAGCTCCCAAAAGGAACTGCAATATGGAATTTGTGTAGGAAAAGTTTAAATTTAATTCAGCAGCAAATTTATAGAATTCCTGGCAATGGGAAAGGAATTTTTCTATGGGAAGACAATATTCTTGGGCATCCTCCCCTTTCCTCCATCAACTCGCTTTCTGAGATAAAATTATGGCTGTCTAATAAAGGCTTTCTCCGATTATCAGACATTTGCTCCTGGGATTGCTTGGGGAATTGGGATGGCTGGAAGCTCCTGGATTTGCCAAAACGGTTTCTTCATGATCAGACTATATTGATAGATGCTTTGACTTGTCTTGCTCCTATCCACCGCTCCTCGAATGATAAATTGGGATGGGGCTCAACTAGTGTATATACAGTTGCTCAAGGAATGTCAGCACTTCATTCTCCTCATGCCTCCTTGCTTTCTCCAGCGTTGTGGAAATCGATTTGGTCTCCATTTGATTTGCCAAAGGTAAATTTTTTTTCATGGTTACTTATGCATCAAAAGGCTTTGACAAGTGAGAATCTGCTGCGTCGTGGGTTCCTTGGTCCTTTTCGTTGCTGCCTCTGCAAAGCTGAGTCAGAATCATTTGATCATCTATTCATTGAGTGTGTTTTTATCCAATCAGTTTGGAAATTGAATCTTAAAGATCTTCATATCGCTCCCCCATCTAGATTGAAGGTCACGGCATTGTATTCTACCTGGAAAGATCGGGTCTCATCCAATCTGACCCACGCTAGGTGGTCGAATGTTGGGTATTTGTTCCCAAAGACCGTTTGGTGGCTGGTTTGGTTGGCAAGAAATGATAGTCATTTAATAACAGAACGTGGTCCTCTGTTGAAATTGCTAGTAAAATTAAATTGCAGATATTGGAAACTGAGGCATTGCAATTTTAAAATTCCTCAAGAATTCTTTGATTGGTTGGGGTGTTCATCGAATTACAGAGTTATAAAAATCTCCAAACCAATTTCGTTTCCTTCCTGGCGAGTGAGACTTTCTGTTGATAATTTTTCTTTTTGGTGACAGAGTAAGGGAGTTGCTACTATCTTCTTTGATGGTGCGTCTAAGGGGAATCCAGGCGTAGTAGGTGCTGGTGGATTGATCTTCTCTCTAGGCAATGAGAAAGTATCTTGTTTCTGCTAAGGACTTGGAATTTGTTCCAATAATCAAGCTGAGAGTTATAGCCTTCTTATGGCTTGTCAAGTTGCCAGGAAGATTGGTATTAAGGTTATTCAATTTTTTGGGGATTCTGAGGTCTTGATAAAATTGCTAAACTCTGGCTCTCAGTTCAACGGGCCATCTCTGGATAAAACTTTGCAGCGAATTCGTAATATTTTGAAAGAATTTGAAAGTGTGTATTCTTTTCATATTTTAAGAGAGTTGAACAATCAAGCTAATTCTTTGGCAAATAAAGCTTGTCTTCTTTCTCTAAGAAATTTCAGTCTTAATGAAGAATCTTGTTTTATTCAGCCTCTGTCGTAATTGCTTATACATGTGAAAGTTGACGTTGAAGTTGAAGCTGAAGTTTATAGCTTGTATCCTTCTAGAATTTTGTTATTCTTGGTCTTCTAGAAGATAGATTCTGACCTTATTGTAATTGGTTGATCTAGCAATTGCTTTTTCTTTCCAGGAATTCTTCAAAATCCAAAAAAAAATTAATAAAAATTTATCCGTTTGAGTTAAAAAAAATGGAATTAATTTAGTTAAATTCTCATAAAATAGAATGTTTATGATTTGTATGAAAAACCATTAAACCAATTTATGCTTTTTTTCTATATTAATAAATTAATCACCTATTATTATTATTTTAATTTTTTTTACATTTTAAAATATATAGAAATATTTTAACATATTCATTATATACTCTAAATTTAATATATATATGTGTGTATGTGAGAGCTAGAGGAATCAACAACGATGTCAGTTTCATACTCACGCGATACATGGTCGATTCTGATGGCTCCAATATAACCCCTATAGACACGACCAACTATGGGTTCAACTTTCGCGTACATTTCATCGAGACTCAAACCGATGACTTGCTTAACATCATGTATGCCTTAACATAACATGCAGTTGCCAATTGGCCTACATTCATGCCCCTTATTAATATATTTATTAAACATTCTAAACTTAAAAAATTTAAATTTGATTTTAATAATTTTTATTTTAATATAGGTTAACACATATATTTTATACTTAAATCTAATCTTTAAAATTTGATTTTAATAATTTAGAATATGAGTTTTCCTTAACTTTTAATTAATTAATTTAATATAATTTTGTGAAATTTTGTTTTTTTTAATTTTTAGTTATATAAGTTAATATTTAATATTTTAAACTTTGATTTTAATATATTGTATAATGTAATGATTTGTAGTTTTTAATTAATTGTAATATAATTTGATAAAATGTTACATTTTATGATGTTTTGTTTAAATTTTAGTTTTTTGAAAGTTAGTTTTTCAATTGGGTTTTTATGAATATATTATTTGGTATCGTTTTTTTGTTGTGAATTTTTTTAAACAAATCTAATAATTAAAATATTTTAAAAGTATTATAAAAGTTAATAATACTTTTTAAAAATAACAAAATAAAATAAAGTTCAATTAAAAATATATAATTATATGATATTTTTGAAATTAAGAAAAATAGATAAATATATCATATATTTATAAGTAAAAATGTGTAAATAAAAGATATTTTTAACATTAAGAAAAAATGGATAAACATAACATATATTGAAAATTGTGTAAAGACGTGCATATTAAGTGAAAAGACATATATTGTCTTTTTCAAAATATATGAAAGGACAATTATATTTTATTGAAAATGTGTGAAAAGACATTAGTACTTTACTCTAGGTGTAAAAGTAATAATATATTTTATTGAAAAAAACGTGAAAAGACATAATACTCTACTCTAAGTGTGTAAAAGTAATAATATATTTTATTGAAAAAGTGTGAAAAGACACTAGTACTTTACTCTAGGTATAAAAGTATTTGTAGACTACCATGGTTAACCATGGATTTTGATCAACCTTTTAAAATATGACAGATAAGCAACCTTAACTCAAGTAATGTCAACACAACTATTATAGATTATGTCATTCTCTAGATTGTGATTGTTTCTTAAAAAGTTGATTTTAATAGATTCTTTTTGTTTGGAGACTCATTTTTTACCTCAAATTTCCCTAATGCTTATACGAATTTTTTCAAGGTGACTTATTTCAAGACTGTTCATCATAGCAAACTTGTATGGATTGCCACATGTCATTGTTTCACCTTTGGGGTATGAATCGTTTACCACTGAAAGTACAGTTTGTGCTCTATCTCAAACATCTTGAGAAATTTCGTTTGGACCTTCGTAGCCCTAGATATAGCAATTCTCCCTAGGTCACATGTTTAAGGTTGAATCATAGGAGAGGATGGAACCCTGATTTGGAGGAATCATATCTCCTAGATTATATGAATCTGAGGTTGAAACGTTTACACAGGGTACATCAGGATTTTATCTTCAGCCTGTAAAAATTTTGGCTCCCAATCCTTCTCCAATCTTGATATATAATGAAAGTCCTAACATGACTAGTTTTAGTCTTCTAGGGTTTTCAAGCATCAAACCCTAATCTTCAATAATTGTAGTTGTAGTTGTGTTTTGGCTGCACAAGGACTTCTTTTAGGGTAGTTCTGATACCATGTTAATTTTTTAATGGTTATATCAGATCTTATAACATTTAACAGCATAACAGCATAACCATAAGCAAAAGAATCATTGAAAGATAGACAATCACAACCACACAAAGAGTTATCCTGGGAAACCCTCGTGGGGAAGAAAACCCAGCAAAACTTCCTCTGTATAAGATGTATAAAAAGTAAACGACAAGACCCCAGACAGGTGCGCCTCCCTCCAACAGATATATATATATATATATCTCTCTCTCTTATATGCTATACACAAGTGAGTGTATGCTCAAATGAAGAACACATCTCCTCTAATTATACTCTTTTCGTCAGTTGACTTTTAACCTAACAAGCCAGTCCCACTTAACTAAGTGGGTCGACTTCACTTATGAAGACTCAATACAATATTATATTATATTCATTATGGTACTATTGACCCAACTTACAATGGAGGCTTTACCTCATGACTCTATGATGACCAATTACAATAGTAACACCCCACCGAAGGAATAATAACATCTCCCTTGGGTTACATCAGTAAAATACATTTAGAATATCCTTTGAAGTTACAATATTCAACACCCTATGGTTCTGTTCTTGGCACGTAACACCCTGAAAGGATAGTCCTGTTAACAAATGGGTCGTAACTGAGTCCAATAGTAGAGAATTTTGGTTCCTTAAATAGTCAACCACTATGTTTCAGATGTTAAGTGGCTGGGGGAAGTTGTTTGGATGCATATCCCTAAAGTCCTAACCTAACTGCAAAATTATTTTGGCCTCAAGTGAAGGAATTTTACATGTTAAGATTACGATTGATTTTCAAGCTCCACTTGGAGTCATGAACCAAGTTATGTTTAGTTTAAGGTATGAAAGGTGTGTGCACAAATGGTGTGTACAACTAGTAAAAGTAAACAACAAGGAAATGTAAATTCTTGTACAATGATGAAAATAGAAGTAAGACCATTCCAATAGTAAACTAATGATTTCTTTCTTGAAATAAATCTATGATTTCTCAATAATGGAAATTATCACAATCAAGCAACTAAGAATTACAAGCATGGATGCGAACAAGATAGCCAACAATAGAAGGATCTGTAAAGAAAATAGAGAAGGCTCTTTACCAATAAGCAATTTTCTTTAAACAAATCCAAATAGTCAACTAACAAGCTAGATCTAGTAATCAATCTTGTTGAAACAAGATGAAAAATGCAGCTGAAAAACACTCCAAAGTAGAACCTTAAACACGACAAGTACTAAGATCTCCTGATCTTTTCTTCACCTACATTGTCTAAAGGGAAAAGTAAACGACCACTACAACAAGCAATCAAGCTATAAATAGTAAAAATGACACTGGAAATAGACATGACACAGAAAACCGAACCAAACTAGGCAAAGACAAAGGTGTAATTGGTTGTGAATTGTGAAAAAAAAGGGTTCTGAACTAGGTCATGAATTTCGAAGGGAAAGCAAGGACCAGGGTCACTAGATATGGACGGAAACCCATGATTGAGCCCCAAAACAACTGAAAACTGAAAGAAAGAAAAAATACATTTTTCCCGTGGTTAAAAATATATGGTTTTTGGCCAGGGAACCTACTTGTGACTTGACAATAGTAAACAACAAGCAAACATAGCTAGATCCTACTAAAAACACTTGAAAATGCGGTCGGAAATGATGGTCTAACACAACCAAGGGTGGATCATGGATCCATCCCTAGTGTGGTCGCAAGAATATGTAGTTTGTGATTTCTCACACACACGTGGAAAGAGCACCTACTAAGTAGTTGTGCAATCCTTAGTAGCAAATTCAATGGAGAAAACAAAACAACAAAACAACAAACTAAATCTTTGATCGACATTCCTCAAAACACGATACCCACATATATCACCAAGACAACAAGTAAAGAATCAAATAATGGTTTTCATTAATATTGTAAAGAGAGTTACAAAGTCACACCTTAGTACAATGTAGAGGATATGGAGCCTCCACTTTTTTCCAAGGGAAGGTTCATTGGGATCCTTTTGGGACCTCCAATCTCTAGCTAACTGTCACTGATGAATCTCCTCAATGGAGAAAGTAGAAAGCATAGAATGGTCTCCTTCCATTTATAGGAGAATTTCAATAGAGTAATGATGTGTTTATAATATGGGAATTGTGTGTGGAATGGTGACACTTAGGGGATTTTCTAGGCACAAGAGTGGTCAAAAGAAAGATCTAGATCCAATTTTAAAGTTCTCCATATCGTTGATTGCTTAGTGGAGAAATTAGAGTTTTGGAAGTTAAATATGTAACTAACTTTGGACCATGTCTAGGTTTGTGTCCACTTTTTACCCAAACTTCGTTAGGGAAGAGGGAAATAACAAACTTCATCTCAAAAATCATGCTCCGGGACCATGTCGTGCATTTTTTAGGGAATAGTTACAACCTAGGTTGCTCCTTTCGAGGGAAAAGCGTTGACCCCCTTTTAAATGGTCAATTGCATGGTTTGACTTTCAAATTTTTGGGTGTTTATCACTTTCTCAAATCATATGGATGGAATGAGATGGAAAAATGGTGTTAATGATGCCAATGATAATGTATAAGGACAAGGAAGATGATGACATGGCATGTGAGCAAATTTCGGTTGTTAACAAGGGGGGGCAAGTGGGGTGTTCACTTAGACCCTTGCAAAAATATAGAAATATCTTACTCATGGGATATAAGAGTTGTTGCTTTGAATATGCCTTGTTGCGGAAATGTATACCTTGTTCATGGGAATAAAACTTCTCTAGACACATTGCATCAAGAATGTTATGATTTTTGGAAACTTGCTCCTTAAAGTGATCAAGTAGGTGAGGAAAATGATTCTCAAGGAAGGAACCATACAGAGTAGAACCTTTGAAAGAATTTATTGGAATCTCAATAAGCTTGACAACATCGAATTCTTCTGAATTCGAGGATTCAACAACACTTCCACCGATTGTCAAGCAATTGAATTTGTGTATATTGACAAGGGTCTTGGTCAAAAATGGGGAACCCCTTGAAAGGATGTTGATCCGCTTAGTTATATGATGGAAATCAACATTAAGGACTTAAACAATTTAGTCTATCCCCTTCATGGAATCGAAGGGAGAAGCCCCACTTGTCACAATTAAAATAGGGGAAGGCATGCATGTCACGTCGGTTTTAACCTATGCAAGGGATACTTTACACTCCCTCGTGCCTCATGCGCCCTCCCATTCATTCTAGAATCTCCTTAGTATGCACTCCTTTAGTATGATCTTTGTATGTGATTTAAGTTGCAGAGGTGGGATATGGATAATTCCATCGAAGTCAAGTGGGTTTTAGTCTAGTTTGTTAGTTGTGGTCATCGATGAGGGTTTCAGTCTAGTTTCGCAGCCTATGGTAGTCAGTAAGGGTTTTATACTAGTTAAGTTGCAAAGGTGGGGTATGGATAATTCCATCGAAGTCAAGTGGGTTTTAGTCTAGTTTGGTAGCTTGTGGTCATCGACGAGGGTTTTGGTCTAGTTTGGCAGCCTATGGTCGTCGGTAAGGGTTTCAGACTAGTTTTGAAGTGTTAACCCGAGTTCCTTATGCCAAGCTCATATTAGGATAATGTAGATATTATATTTGCATGTAGTAGTTGGGGAATTCATTCTACGAGGACTCAAATTCCTCTCTCAAGCGCTTCTGTAGTCACATTCTCACATTTACAAGAGGATTTCTTTGCGAAGGGGCCATATTAAAGGTCTTTCTCTCTTGGTGTTTTTAGTGAAGTAGCTAATTCCCCAAATCAAAATCAAGTTAGAGGAGAGGGGACAGCAAAAATTAGGAAAATTCTAAGGTGAATGAATTGTCAACAAAAAGGTATGTGGCAAGCAATTGATACCTCAATATTAATTTGGAGTAATAGGAAGCCAACCAAGAGAAAATGGAGAACGATTTGAATGAATGAAGAAATAAAATTGACAAATTAGCCAACGATATTGAAATGCATTATAAAATAATCTTGGGATTTGTTCATGGCTCTCATTCTGGTACATGATAACCTCTAGTTTCTAATGGTTTTAGGCACATTGTTGAGGAAATACCATGGCCATGAGAGAACAGCGTCATCTTCAAGGTGTTTAACGACCTAATCAAGATGGCCAGTTCATGGAGGAAGCCCATAGTGGGCACTATTTCAATTAATTGTCCTTTTATATGTATTTCACTTATGTTTTAATGCTTGACCAATATGTAATGCATTATAGTTTTAGGACTTATAAGGGAAAAGTATACTCGATATTGTTTAAATATGCAATGGAAAAATTGTGTATGTATGCTCAGCTAAAAGAAGCAATTTTGATCAAATTTTGAATTGCATGTATCCTATGGTCATATTGTCTTCCACAACCATTTTAATACAAATTTATACTTGTTCCTAACAAAAAGGAAAATAAATAGAAGAGGTGTATCAAGCAAAAGGATTCTATGGTCAAACTAATCCCAAGGGAAGATGTTTAGATGAATTAGGTAGTGGGTATGGAATCTCAAATGCCAGTGGGGAGGTTTGTTTAGTATCAAATGGAATGAATCTAGTATAATAGGATGGATAAAGGCTAATTGGGTTGGCATGATTGATTATGAGATGAAATTATATACTCTATCCAAAGGGTGGTTAGGGTTTATATTTCAATTGATGAAAGATACAAATGTGATCATTGTTCCTTTAAGGAAGTGGGATTCAACTCCTTTATTTTTTAAGCAATGGTTTCCATCATTTGATTCCCAATCTGAAAGGATTGATTGTCTTTTGGTATCGGGGGACACTTCAAGGACTTATGATGGATTGTCATATTCTGAGATATTTATGAAAATCAAGAATGCTTTGGGGAAGCATATTGATTTGAATTTAAGCTTCACAGAGTCTAGAAATCTATCAATTGTAAGGATTTCTATGGGTCTAGACGAGTGAGATGGTTTAGATGTAGAGGCAGTCCTTTAGAAGGGGAATTGTACTTATGTTTGACCCTTGGATTATTGTAGGATTCCTTTCAAATGCTTTCAATGTCATAAATTTGGTCATATTGCAGTAGAATGCAGTATCCCTTTCTTGAAAAAGACTTGGGTTAGTAAGGAGGATCAAAGAAACTCATGCAACTTTAGGGTATTTTGGAAAAGGCATCAACTAAAGCCAGATATTTTGAATCCAAGCAAAAGGATCAAGGTTGGTCCCTTATTCAGTAAGTCTCGACTGGTATTCCTAGTCGTCGGGGTCTCAGGGCAGCAAATCCAAAGGTTTTGGAATATCACAATGAATCTAATAATTTATTTTAGAAGGATAGAGTGACCAAGGATATGGGGCTTATGTAGGAATTTTTTGGTAAGTCTACATCTGATTTTGCTCCTCATAATATGTCTTTACTAGAAGTCGAGAATTTAAAAAATTTGGGAATATGGTCGGAAGCTCAACAATCCTTGAGATCTTGGTTCAATGAAAGGCTTGGGGGTTGGGAGACCTATCAAAAATCTAATCTTAATATTGTCAAAGCAAAGGCTCAACATGTCTTTGAAAATAGAGGGTGAAATTTGATGAAATTCTCTTTTAGTGGGTTAGCTTCTCTTGTGCATAAGGATTGTGGAGGGGGAATAAAAGGTCCAAGGTATAACATGTGGAATAAAAATGATATCATGGGGAATAATGTTAAAGTTTATGCAGCTGTGAGACCCATTCTCAGAGAGGATGGTACCCTAGTCTGTCGACTAGGGCAGAGTAAGACCCTAGAAGGTACCCTAGGGCCCCCGGTAGTCTCCTGGGGTTCTTGGTCTAGGACCAAGCAGGTTGATGCCATGGAAAAGCCCCTAACATGTGGTTAGGGCCCCTATATGCCTCTAGGATATTCTGGTTTGGAACCAAGGACGCGATGTCCAAGTAGAGCCTACAGGGAGAGGCAGAGATATATTCTGGTTTGGAACCAGGGACACAATGTCCAAGTAGGTCCTCCAAGTGGTTGATCAACTTTCAGTGTGAGACTGAAACTCAACTTAGTACTGAGAACCATTCTGTGAGAGAATGGAAGACCCTGTCAGGGTCCAGGGATTGATCAACCTAATTCAATGTGAGACTGAAACTTAGCCTAAGGCTGAAAGTCATTCATTAAGAATGGAAGATAATGATGTCCCCTCTCCTAATCGATTATTGCTAGGTTCCTTCTCAAGGGACTGGCCACCCCTTGACAATGTCTCTAGTACCTAACCCTTAGGAGCAGTGTTAAGAACAAAAGGATCCCATCCATTTGGATCTTCCCCTTATACAGTGATGACAAAAGTATATATAAAACTATGTACCTTGAGAGAGAGAGAAGTATTTGGTCTTGTTGGTCCTAATTGAATGATTGTCCACCTCTACGGTTCACCTTGATCTTGTGGTTGTTGACTCTAGGTCCTATTCTTACTTGGTCCTAACACTCTCACTTGTATGCACCTTTGACTATGATGACTCCTACTTTATGGAGTGCATTTACCTAATGGTTCATTAAAGACCATTAAACCATGTATTGTTATGGTTATGTTGAAAGACCCTTGACCTACTAATAGTTTTAGACTATTTACCTTATATTGGACCTTTGGACTTTCACTTTAATATAAATTCATTAAATAATTATTTTATAGTCTTATTAATAAAATCTTATGATTTTATTAATAGACTTTTGGACCAATTACTTACTTTATGATTTTATTATAATAAAACCTTTTGGACTTTTGTTATTTCATTTTTATGATTGTTTACTATTCGAACACCTAATTTTTATTTTTATGATTATTTATTTTGTGGACCCCTTTACTTTTTATCCTAAGTAAATCTAAGTGTTATCATCCGCTACTCCTAACCTGTATAAAGAAAATGATTATACGTTTCCAATCAATGGGATTTTACTTTGCGGCTTACCTTCACGAGCTTGTTTTCACAACTTACCTTCACGGTTCTTTCGTGGCTTGTTTTCATGGGCTTACCTTTCACGGTTCCTTCACGGCCTGGTCTTCACAGGTTTACTTTCACGGGCCTGACATGGGTACCTCTACGGTGATCTCTGTCTGCGGTGATCTTTGTCTACCTGCCGGTTGCTTTACGTGTTGGTGATCGTTGCTATCTGTCTGCATCTACGATTTCACTTGACTACTCCTGTCAGTTCCCTCGTGTGTTTATCCTCTGCCGGTTCCTTCACGAGTTGCCTTGCTGGTTCCTTCATGGTCTGCTCTGTCGGTTCCTTCACGATTGTCTGTGATCTTTTACCCGTATGGTCTTGCCGATTTCTTCACGTGGGTATCCACTGCGATCTTAACCGTCTGCATGTTTCCTCTGCAAGCTTTCCCTGCGTGGTCTGCCTTTTGCGACTCTAATTCACATAATCTCGTGAGGTTCACCTTATGCATGGAATTTGGTTGACCTCCACCGTGATCATAAACCTGTCTTCTAATATGGACTTTGTTTTTCCTTCAACCTGACTAAAAGGTTGTTATTCTAAGTGTGACCTTGAGATTACTTTGTGTGGGTCCTAGGTTGTTTCCCAGGGTAACCGTGAGGTTGCCTATCAAGTGTGAATTGTGGGTTTATCAGTATGACTGTGTCTCTATGCCACTGCATCCTTACTAGCATGACTGTGTGTCTCTATGCAACTGCATCCTGACTAGCATGCCTGTGTGTCCTTCAGCTTGACTGTACAATGTATGATTGTGTGTCATTTGTCAGCATGACTATACTAGGTATGATTGTGCTTCTTAACTAAGAAGTCTAGGTTAATATGTTTTTGCCTTACCCATCTTAGGCTCTCTCTCAAGGTATGTAAAATTGTTTGCCTAGTTGACTTGTCCCTTCGGTGACAAGATCAAATCTGATTATAAGGTTGATTCAAACACTGGTCATGATTCTTTACTGCTGATTTTTATTGTACGTTATTTTATCATGTTGTTATTGCACATGGCATTTGATGATTCTCGAGGACCAACGTTAACGCAACAACTAATGGAGCCTTAAGTTGAAAGAGATGAAAATTATGTTCCTGCTTTATTACAGTTTAAATTTTGTTAGCAACACTATTTTGAATCTGATTTTATATTTTCATGCACTTATGCTTATTACTTGTATTAAAACATTACTAAGCCTTAAATTTCAACAAATAAAAGGTCCAACATATAACATGTGGAATAAAAATGATGTCATGGGGATAGGAGGTGGTGAAATTGAAGGAGGTATTGGAATGAAAGGAGTTTTTTTTTTATTGATGCAAAAGGAAGATTTGGTGGTGTCAGATTTAGGTGGAAGACCAGGTCCTTCCTCTACATTAATACCTTGTCTATTGATTCAGATCTAGGGACTATTCTTTATGCTCATGAGTTGGACAAGGAATTTTTGGTGCTCAACATCTATGGGCCCTATCGGGATAAGGTTTGTTACTAGGAGAAGTTATTCAATATGGATATCATTTTATGGGGAATATTATTATAGGTAGAGACCTTAACTTCTTTCTCTCTAGGAAGGGTTGAGATTCGAGGAAATGTTGCCCAAGTTGGTCATTTGAGAAGAATTTTTATGCAAAGGATTGTGGCTCATGGTTTGCTTGATGTAGAACCAATAAAATTAAGCCCCACCTAGAGAAATAAGAGGGTTGGGGAAGACATAATAGCCAAAATATAGGCTACATATTTCTCATATCAGAAGGCTTATTAAATTACATTTTAAGGGTTAGAAAATGGATAGAAATAGGTGGGAAAGGGGGGAAGGGGTAGGCGAGGGGAGGAAGGGTTTGACCATTTTCAAATATTCTTGTAGATGGAAAAAGCTAGTAATAAACCCCCAAGCTCTTCCAAGTATAATCCTACTTGGATTGAGGATGAGGATTTTGTGAAGATGGTGAAGGATAAATGGAGGTCTTTTCATGGTAATTGAAAGGAATTGACTACCATTCAATTTTCAAAAAATCTAAAGTAGATCAAGCAGTTTGTTAAAGGTTGGGACTCAAAAAAAGATATTGAAAGATTCTCGGGAACATTTGCAATCGGAAGCTATCCCTGAGGGGTAGCTCAGTTGCTTGGCTCTTCCGGGACCACGACAGATAAGGTTGAGGTCGGGGGTTGAATTCTCTCTAGGTCGTTCGAGGTCAGGCACCCAAGTTGGTGTCGAGGATAGGCTACAAAAATAGTGTAACAAGGCGAGGCCCCTGCAGGTGGGCCCCCTTGGATTATTTCCATGGATAAAGTGACCCGAACCACATTAAAAAAAATTGCAATTGGAGGCTAAACTAGAGGATTTTTACAATCAAGAAGTGGTAGGATATCCATAAGAAGATTTCAAATTGGAGGCTAAACTAGAGGATTTTACAATCAAGAAGTGGTAGGATATCCATAAGAAAATTTCAAATTTAAGGTCTATAGGCTCGAAATCATGAGAATAAATCTTCTTGCTAAGAGAGAATTTGCCTGGAGGCTAAAATGCAGAGCCATTTGGCTTGTAGAAGGTGATGAAAGAAACAAATATTTTAATA
>LPNX011017523.1:35786-48362 GCA_001517045.1 Pseudotsuga menziesii | reverse complement strand
ATTTTACTATTTGCAATCTTTCCCAAATGCCAACATAGGGTAGATATGTGGGTCCAAACCGTTGCTTTTTCATTTCCTTATTGTATGCTTTGAATGATGACTGTAATATCCCTCCCCTATGCCCTGGAATATTTTGTAATTTTTCATGTTATTGTATGAGGGTTTCCGGGTGAGGAGCTCAAGTGCCAAGGCCCCACCCGAAGAAAACCTAAAAGTTAGGTAAAAGTTTATTAACACAAAAGCCGACAAACACAGGTGTGAAAGGAACTAGGGCTAAGGGATCGAAAAACAAGGGTTTGACAAAAAGACATTATGATACAAATCATATTATAAGCATAAGGAAAACTAGCAAGGTACTAAATCTTAAAGGGACTCCCAATCGGGGAAATTTCAATACCTCTATATAACCCTACCTTGAATATAACAATGGCGTTATATTAGATGATGATATATAGGGTATTATATAAATTTATAATATATATTGGTACAAAGAAAATGATATCAGATCATTTGTTGGAACGTGACTTTAATCCTTGATTGTAGGTAGTATTAACGAGAGGGAGAATTATTTCTTCCTTGGGAACATCTACCTCCCTTAAAATTATCCACGATTTTGGTGTGTCTATCGGCAGTGTTCCTTTGGCATTAAGGAGCAATAAATTATGTTTTTATTTTGACAGCGTAGAAAATGGAGTTTTCCAGTAGAGTACCCATGACAAATTTGGGTGGTGGTTGAGATCACACCATGCGCGTGAAGTGGTAGTTATGACTAAAAGGATGGATGCTTTATGGGGGGCTGCATTTAGAGGGAGAATCCAAGGGTGGTAGGTCGGTCTGCCTCACACTTTAAGTAAGGTAGAATTTTGAGTAGCTGGGAGGAGAAAAGCACCAGGGGGGTGTGCCGGGCGCGCATGGAGCTGGGAGGAAAAAAAAAACTGTTGTGAAAGTAATGCTAAGTGAAGACCAGCATTTCCTTTCGGGGTAATGGTGTATGTTTGAGAACTGCTGCTAAGAGATTGGGATATGGAGAACAGCGACTCTGCCAGCGCTAAAGATTAGGGGATCTGAATCATTTTCTCTCCTTTATCCAGTGCTAAAAGGTAAATAAAATCCACTCGCTTTGATGTTGTCTGTTTCGGTTTATATATTTATAAACTAAAGAATATTAAGTACTCACTGGAGGTCTGTTCACAACCTCTGCACACTATGTGCACTGGCTCATGCTGCCTAAGATTTGTGTCAAAATCAAGATCGGAATCCTTAAACCCTGCTCTTCATGAGGGCTTTAAGTCTCACGCTGCCTTTTTTTTACACCTGATCTCGTTAATCCGGGGCCGAACGTGCTTGGGCTGTTTTATATTCTTGAAAACGTGGGTTGCTCGCCTGAGAGGGAAGGGTTCGGTTTAAAAAAAAAAAAACCTATTTTTGTTGTCTACGTGTTGGGCTATAGCTTTCGGGTATATTATATAATTGACCATCTATACTGGAGATAAATGTTTTGATCTGAAATGCCTACGCTCCATAGTAGTGGACCTTACTTCCACCTCTTTGATTTGACTGCATTCCTTTTATCCTTAATTTCGTATAGTGGTTAAAAAAAAAATCTGATTTATTCCTACAGTATGGCTTAAAACCTCTGATGCTTGTAATCCTTTTTGTATCCTGTAGCCTGTGCATGATATGCTGAAGATCGGGCATGGCACGTCTGCATTTTGGGAGAACCTAGAAAGGGGCCGTTGTGTTACCGCGTTTTCTTTCGGTATTTTTCGTTGTGAACTTTTGCAGATCTAAAAACCTTGAATGTCCTAGCTTTTATCTAAAGCCTGTATTCCTCACTCTATACCTTTATTTTTCCTAACTCCTATCAGATGGGAGTTTGTTTACCCGTGTCTGATATGTTTTAAGGTTCCTACATTTGCCTAATGCCTTTGGATCCATATTTTTGGAGTTAGGATTTTAATTGATGGATATACCTACCCTTCGCATAATTGGAACGCACTGTCGTAATATACATTCACCTTTTAAAAGGATCTGAGATGTATAGTTCCTGCTCCCTCCATATATGGGATTTGTGTTTTGCTTCATATCCGAGTTGGGTTTAAATGCTTGTCCTCTGAATAAGGTTTGGGGTTATGAGTAAATGCATATTTTGCATTTATACGCCCAGCAAACTGAAAAGCGTGCATCCTCTTATCCATACAATTTCTTTAAGATATAGCCTTAGCATGTTTATAATGGCATTGAGATTCATGCTGCGTTTTAATATTTATGATTTCCTTAACACCTAGCTTCCGCATTTTATGACGATATTGAGAGTTATGTTTCCCTTGAATAAATTAAAGTTTCTCTAACACCTCGGTTGTGTAGTTATGAGGGCATTAAATTCCCTGCGGCCTCTTATACCTAGGATTGTGAACTTAAGCCACCATGTGCCATGCCTTTGTAAATAGTAGAAGTAAGGTTCTTTTCTGTTGCTGTTAAACTTGTAAGAGTACAGGTAATTATGTTAGTTATGATGGAAAGAATTTCAGTCGCCGACAGTGGTCGTGGCTGGTTCATGTTACTCCCTGTGAAAGGGGAAGCCAGTATGGTAGCATTAATGATGCAGTTTGTAACTGCCAATGAAGGTATTTGTAGATTCTCTCAGAAGAAGAAAGTTTACAGCAATTATGTTATTGTGGATTGTAACTTTTAATGAATCTAATGTCACCAGATGTGACACCCTTTTGGTGGACGTAACCCTGGGTTTGGGGTGAACCACGTATATAAGCTTCTCCTTATGTTGTACTTTATATTGCTCAGATGTGTTTGTGTTTTATGTTATGGTTCTGCACATATTTTTCCCAGTTGAATTCGTATTTTATATGCTGTAATGGAAGTCATTAACATAAATGGTTGCTCTACTCAATTTAAGTATGGTTAACCCCTGCACAAGTATTTAGCTAATGGTGAATTACGTAATCACATGAATACTAGAAGGCATGGTATGCTTGTGGCTTATGTTAACCCGGTAACTTGGATGATGATCAGCTTGTGTGTTTTTTTTGCATTCTTAAGGGTGGATGTAAAATTGGCAATGATTATTTTATAGTACGTGTAGTTGATTTAACAAATTAATTGAACATGTTACATTGAAAATGCCATGGGAATTCTACCACTAACATCCTTTCCCCCTTTTAAAGTAACAGCGAAAGCAAATAAGGAACATTTATTCCCCTTTCTACCCATAATGGCATAGAGGTACACGAGGTATTTTACATATGGTATCAGAGCAGGTTACAACTCTGGAGATGTTGGGCCTTCTATAGATTTGTAACCTGGCAATTAATATTCGGTATTTTATTGAATTCATTGGTTAATCAATAATGTGGAAAGTTTGAAAGTGATCACAGATTCCCTCCTTTACAAGAGCATTGGAACGCCTCTGCGTTTACTTGGAGAGCAAATACACCTCTGCATATTCGGGAAGAGGAGAATCCTCTGCGTGTTGAAGGGAGAGACACCTCAGCATATTTTGGAGGACAACTATGGTTATTGTTTGCAAATTTTCAATCGTTGTCCATAGCCGGAGATCGAGGTAAAAAAATACCTGGTTTATAATAGATCTGAGCCTGATAGCTATGTGCTTCATAGATCTAAATTTGTTTTCGATTGCATTCGTTGTCCATAGCCAGTGATGGATGAAAAAGGTAAAAACCTACCTGGTATTTAATAGATCTGAATTTGTTTACTTAGTTTCAAATTTACTGCATGTTTGGCACTGTATATGTTTTCGCTTCCAACAGTGGGTGGAATTTACTTACCCGAGTAGTTATAGCTATTAAACATGATCTCCCTCTACGGCTGTATGTTTTTTTTATATTTGTGTGTTTTTCTTCCTATTCATTCTTAAAATTTTCTGGAGATCTTGAATTTTATCTCCTTTATGATATTTTGACCTGATAAAATTTTTATCTTAAACTGACCTCAAACTAGAGATGTTAGACTGGCATCATATATGTTTATGCCAGGTCTTTGGGTATTTAAAGAAATCAGACCCTTAGATATTGTAAAAATTCTACTTTACTACTAAAACATATCAGGCAGATATTGGATACTTGGAAATTAGCACCAAACAACAATATATCAAACAGGAAATAGTGAGTAACTAATAGATGTTCTGAAATTCAATTTGGAGGGAAAAGAAAAAAAAAGAAAAAAGAGATTTTTTTTTAGCAAATAATCAGTAATAGAATTTCATGATAGGAGTTTACAGAAAAAGGTCAATGATATGAGTATTTGTTATTGATTGGTTAAAATGCCCAAGCAGTAAGTTTTCCCATACCATACCTGGTTGAATGCTAGAAATAGGTCACTCGTTTGTTTTTATCTATTTGTAAATTTGAATGTCATGCTCAGTATGCTAAATGCAGTTTTTAACGGTTGTTTATTTTGAAGGAGTATCTTAATTTCTTTTTCCTCAAGGACTTAAGAATCTGCCTTTGAGCAGCCTTTGATAATCGCTGTGCAAATGTGTCTATGTTGGAGTGTAAAGTATAGAACGCTTCCGAAAGTTATCTGAACTCACAAGGACCAAGGTTTCACAAAAAGATTTAAGCTGATCATAATTTTTAATATTTCACAGTGAAAGTTATTTGAGTTATATTGCTTTACACAAATCAAATGCTATTTTGATTATCATGTGGATTTTATTAGTTTGATGAAACAAATGGTAATTACAAATAAAGCGAATGTTTTGGGCATAATTAGAGGAATCTCATATTTTAAAAGGGTTTTATCATAAAGATAAATTAGCATAATTAAGCTGGTTATAAAGTGTTATTATAACACTTTGTAAAGAGTACCCTCCTTTACATGATAGGTATGAGTTAATGAAAATTAGTTATAGTATAACTAGAGAAGTGGAAAACCAATGGCTTAGATTTAATAGGTTTTGGAAAATCAGCACACACTTGCTTACAGCTGTAAAGAAGTTTAATTGTTTTATCTAAGTTGTAAAGTGCATTGAAGGTTACGACGATTTCCTTATCTTATTAAATTATTGTAAGCCTTTGCTTGTAATTATTTTCGTTGTCACTGAATTGCATATTGAGAGAGAGCATGGAGCGTCTCTACTCTTTCTTGGAAGGGTATCTATCTGGATATTGACTTTTATTATTTGTATAAATCTCTGATTGATGCCACGTTTTGCAGGAAGGGTATCGATCTAGTGTACGCTTCATAACTTGATCTATGCTTATAAAAACACTCTTATTTTTGGAGATTGCCTGAAGCTTTGATGAAATCACTGTTATTATACCAATCTGGAGAATTTGCAATTTGGTTGCCCTAGTATTGTTGTTGAATCGTCTGGTAATTGTATGAAAATCGATCTGAGTTGGAATGTTATTGATGAATGTGTGCCTATGCAATTTATGTCAAGTAGTTATAT
This sequence comes from Pseudotsuga menziesii, assembly GCA_001517045.1. Lineage (NCBI taxonomy): Eukaryota > Viridiplantae > Streptophyta > Pinopsida > Pinales > Pinaceae > Pseudotsuga > Pseudotsuga menziesii. The sequence goes on along the minus strand of LPNX011017523.1, from coordinate 42,931 downwards.
TGAATTCTTTATTCCGAGAAATGTAATAATTCTGCGAATTCTTTTCCGGAATCATTTATGATGCTCCTTAAGCAAGTACACTATATTGTTTATGCTGAGAGATTCAAAAGATTGCTTTGGGATTTGAGAGATTCACAAAAATTTCTATAACTAAATTGTTGTTGCCCTGGAACACATTGAGAACATGCCCTCCATAAGAGCTCAGGTGGTGCGACTACATATTTGTGAAGAGAAAACTAATTGTAGGTACTGCATCAACTAGAACTTCAGGTACACATGAAAGGTAGATAACAGAGTTAGTTGAACATAAATGCAGGGTTTTTGAAAGGTACTGTGATTCATGGTTTTGGTCATGTAAGTCAAAGGGTTTGAAAGGACAATTGAAGGAAGTATATGTTTTTGGTTACAGTAGGAAAAATGGCTAGTACCATCACATGGTAGTATCTATTACACTTAACCCTTGTGACTTTATGTTGAGCTTATTATTGTTAATGTGTAAGGTGGTGTTTGCATTGTCAATTTTCTCGAGGTTATATGTGGCATCTTGTGAATTGTGTTGTTCTAAATTGGAAAGGTTTATGGATTTGTGTGAATGCTTACTTATCAATTTTGGTGTTAAAGGAACTGAAAAGGCTCTTACCAATGAATGAGAAATGGGGTAAGGCATGATTTATGCTAAAAGTTTGATGTTCTTTGAATTGATAATATGATAAACTGACCACCTATAAAGTGCTTGCAGGCATGGGGATTTATGGCCATGAAAAAGGATAATGCTCGAGGACTATGATGAGTTAAATCTCATGTGTACAAAGTTATCACTAGAAGAGGGAGTGGTGATGGAGGTAGTCGTTAAAATCTACCTTGTTTTCCCTCGGGCCAGCGAGGGACCATTATGCATTCTGGGGACGCCTAGATGTAAGACATGTGGTTAATACTTGTTCCGCACACATTAGAGGACTGTCACATGAGTTGGGGGACTCTGTGAAGAGAATAACCTCTAGGCGCTATGGAGGTGTGCAAGAACGAAGTGCCTCAGCTTGGTGAAGCACCCTAAAGGAGATACTGCTAAGAGGGGTACAGGGTATCGTCCTTGTGTTGGGTGGCTTGAATGGGTACTTAGCGTACTGTTGGCACTTGATGTGCTGGGATGGAGGACATCCAAGAAAGGAACAATGCGGAAAAGGTATGTGCTTTGCAGGTAAACTTGTACCGATGAGGTAATATATTATTAACAATAGAACTGCTATGTTCTGAAAATTGTATAATGGGATTTATACATTGTCTCAAATGTCAATGCTAGTAGTCATGTTTTATTGATGTATCAATCGCATTTTGGAAAAATAATTGGGTATTGTGGCGCCAATGAACAATTATTATTTTTTTTGCAGATTGTTACAATGCAAAGGAATCTATGATTTTTGTTTAAGTTGAGTTGTGATTTGGACATGAATTACTGAAAGTACTAGATTATAGTTATGATACTGCAAAAGATTTGCTAAGTATGTTGCATAATGAATTGACTCTTATTGATGAAAATTGGGTAGACCCGATTTTTGCAGGTCCTCCGAACCCACAAGGATCAGAAAGGAAAAAAAAACTGGAAGAGAGATCCGAACAAGGCGAAGCAAGAAGAGATGACTCCAGAGAAGAATAAAAGTTTTAGAAACAAGAAAACACCGAGGACGGTGTTCTTTCTTTTAGGGGGGAAGGATGTAATATCCCTCCCCTATGCCCTAGAATATTTTGTAATTTTTCATGTTATTGTATGAGGGTTTCCAGGTGAGGAGCTCAATTGCCAAGGCCCCACCCGAAGAAAACCTAAAAGTTAGGTAAAAGTTTATTAACACAAAAGCCGACAAACACAGGTGTGAAAATAACTAGGGCTAAGGGATCGGAAAACAAGGGTTTGAAAAAAAGACATTATGATACAAATCATATTATAAGCATAAGGAAAACTAGCAAGGTACTAAATCTTAAAGGGACTCCCAATCGGGGAAATTGCAATACCTCTATATAACCCTACCTTGAATATAACAATGGCGTTATATTAGATGATGATATATAGGGTATTATATAAATTTATAATATATATTGGTACAAAGAAAATGATATAAGATCATTTGTTGGAACGTGACTTTAATCCTTGATTGTACGTAGTATTAACGAGAGGGAGAATTATTTCTTCCTTGGGAACATCTACCTCCCTTAAAATTATCCACGATTTTGGTGTGTCTATCGGCAGTGTTCCTTTGGCATTAAGGAGAAATAAATTATGTTTTTATTTTGACAGCGTAGAAAATGGAGTTTTCCAGTAGAGTACCCACGGCAAATTTGGGTGGTGGTTGAGAGCACACCATGCGCGTGAAGTGGTAGTTATGACTAAAAGGATGGATGCTTTATGGGGGACTGCATTCAGAGGGAGAATCCAAGGGTGGCAGGTCGGTCTCCCTCACACTTTAAGTAAGGTAGAATGCTGAGCAGCTGGGAGGAGAAAAACACCAGGGGGGTGTGCCGGGCGCACATGGAGCTGGGAGGAAAAAAAAACTGTTGTGAAAGTAATGCTAAGTGAAGACCAGCATTTCCTTTCGGGGTAATGGTGTATGTTTGAGAACTGCTACTAAGAGATTGGGATATGGAGAACAACGACTCTACCAGCGCTAAATATTAGGGGATCTGAATCCTTTTCTCTCCTTTTTCCAGCACTAAAAGGTAAATAAAATCCACTCGCTTTGATGTTGTCTGTTTCGATTTATATATTTATAAACTAAAGAATATTAAGTACTCACTGGAGGTCTATTCACAACCTCTGCGCACTATGTGCACGGGCTCATGCTGCCTAAGATTCGTGTCAAAATCCAGATCGAAATCCTTAAACCCTGCTCTTCATGAGGGCTTTAAGTCTCACGCTGCCTTTTTTTTACACCTGATCTCGTTAATTCGGGGCCGAACATGCTCGGGCTGTTTTATATTCTTGAAAACGTGGGTTGCTCGCCTGAGAGGGAAGGGTTCGGTTTAAAAAAAAAAAAAACCTATTTTTGTTGTCTACGTGTTGGGCTATAGCTTTCGGTTATATTATATAATTGACCATCTGTACTGGAGAGAAATGTTTTGTTCTGAAATGCCTACGCTCCATAGCAGTGGACCTTACTTCCACCTCTTGGATTTGACTGCATTCCTTTTATCCTTAATTTTGTATAGTGGTTAAAAAAAAAAATCTGATTTATTCCTACAGTATGGCTTAAAACCTCTGATGCTTGTAATCCTTTTTGTATCTTGTAGCCTGTGCATGATATGCTCAAGATCGGGCATGGCACGTTTGCATTTTGGGAGAACCTAGAAAGGGGCCATTGTGTTACCGCATTTTCTTTCGGTATTTTTCGTTGTGCACTTTTGCAGATCTAAAAACCTTGAATGTCCTATCTTTTATCTAAAGCCTGTATTCCTCACTCTATACCTTTATTTTTCCTAACTCCTATCGGATGGGAGTTTGTTTACCCGTGTCTGATATGTTTTAAGGTTCCTGCATTTGCCTAATGTGTTTGGATCCAGATTTTTGGAGTTAGGCTTTTAATTGATGGATATACCTACCCTTCGCATAATTGGAACGCACTGTTGTAATATGCATTCACCTTTTAAAAGGATCTGAGATGTATAGTTCCTGCTCCCTCCATATATGGGATTTGTGTTTTGCTTCATATTCGAGTTGGGTTTAAATGCTTGTCCTCTGAATAAGGTTTCGGGTTATGAGTAAATGCATATTTTTCATTTATATGCCCAGCGAACTGAAAAGTGTGCAGCCTCTTATCCATACAATTTCTTTAAGATATAGCCTTAGCATGTTTATAATGGCATTGAGATTCATGCTGCGTTTTAATATTTATGATTTCCTTAACACCTAGGTTCCGGATTTTATGACGATATTGAGAGTTATGTTGCCCTTGAATAAATTAAAGTTTCTCTAACACCTGGGTTGTGTAGTTATGAGGGCATTAAATTCCTTGCGGCCTCTTATACCTAGGATTGTGAACTTAAGCCACCATGTGCCAGGCCTTTGTAAATAGTAGAAGTAAGGTTGCTTTTTGTTGCTGTTAAACTTGTAAGAGTACAGGTAATTATGTTAGTTATGATGGAAAGAATTTTAGTCGCCGACAGTGGTCGTGGCTGGTTCATGTTACTCCCTGTGAAAGGGGCAGCCAGTATGGTAGCATTAATGATGCAGTTTGTAACTGCCAATGAAGGTATTTGTATATTCTCTCAGAAGAAGAAAGTTTACAGCAATTATGTTATTGCGGATTGTAACTTTTAATGAATCTAATGTCACCAGATGTGACACCCTTTTGGTGGACGTAACCCTGGGTTTGGGGTGAACCACGTATATCAGCTTCTCCTTATGCTGTACTTTATATTGCTCAGATGTGTTTGTGTTTTATGTTATGGTTCTGCACATATTTTTCCCAGTTGAATTCGTATTTTATATGCTGTAATGGAATTCATTAACATAAATGGTTGCTCTACTCAATTTAAGTATGGTTAACCCCTGCACAAGTATTTAGCTAATGGTGAATTACGTAATCACATGAATACTAGAAGGCATGGTATGCTTGTGGCTTATGTTAACCCGGTAACTTGGATGATGATCAGCCTATGTGTTTTTTTTGCATTCTTAAGGGTGGATGTAAAATTGGCAATGATTATTTTATAGTACATGTAGTTGATTTAACAAATTAATTGAACATGTTACATTGAAAATGCCATGGGAATTCTACCACTAACATCCTTTCCCCCTTTTAAAGTAACAGTGAAAGCAAATAAGGAACATTTATTCCCCTTTCTACCCATAATGGCATAGAGGTACACGAGGTATTCTACAATGACAAAAGAAAAATAAACTTAGAAATCATCTCGCCATGTCATCTCTTTAAGTTGGAAGCACGACATTCCTTTGTTATAATAGTCATATATGGAATCTTTTTATGCGGTTTTTCTAGCAATGGAAATAGTTTTAAAATAAGGAAAGTTTGGCTGCATTTTTCCCACCCAAACAAGAAACAGCTAGAATCCGAGGAGGATTTTACTCTATATGAGATTTGCATGAATATAACATATTCAGAACTATATATATACTCCATGTGAGACTTGCAACAATATAAACCACTACATCACTATAAGAAATTTAGGACAATATACTCATATAAAGGTGATTATGTCAATGATAACTGCAACCACCCAATTGACCACGAGCAGTTGTACGCATATAAAAAAATAAAAAAAATAAAAAAGATTACATTAGGTAACCCCCCTACGAACAACCAACAGAAGGAGCATCTCGGCCCCTTAGATGTTCTTTGATGCGATTATATTGACAAAAATGAATGATAAGGGCATCTCATGTGTTCAGCTATTAAAACAGATAGTTTGCATCTACATGTCTCAAGTAATTTGAACATACATCGTGTGCAGATTTATAAGTTGGAAAAACCACCTACCAACTATCAGCCCACAAATGAAGTAAATTGTTTCTTCAATACTAAAACAGACAAGGATGTGTATTCAAGCTTCATTAAAATCTAACACAGAAAGAGATTAAAATCCGAGTTCTATAGACGTACCCATACTTACCATTAGTTGTACATAAGCAACGATAGGAACACATATTCATAGGTCAAAACCCGGTTAATCACAAGAAAATATCCAAAAGTCGGCATGTATTTAATGTTTACCATGATCCACATATCGTTATCAAATGGTAGGTAGAGATCAAGGGAGGGCGTGGTCTTGATGCATGCAGGATATATATCCAGCGTGGGAATGGTTATGGCCTTTACTGCGTTCCACACTTCATTATGAAGTCATAGGTAGGGATGCAATGTAGAGAGTAGATCCAGATCACCAGCAAAAGAATGGAACGGGTTTTGAGTGTTTGAATTCTGCCCCATTCTGCCCCATTCGTACACCTTTCCCCAAACTTAAAGAAATGGTAGGAATGCCCCATCTAATCACAAACAGACCTTTGGATTTAAGAAAGACAGCTGACTAAAATGCCATTCAAAACACAGGTTATTAGCATTCATGACTCAGGCATTCAATCAGGTTCAAACAAGGTAAGGGTCATTATTCATACCTCGGATCTATACAAGGCAACATATACAACTACTTGTTCAGACACAATTTACTTCATCCCTCGAATCCAGATGCATTTTCCTTCTAAATTCTGAAATGGTAAGGATTGTAGAAATATACCAATACGTGAGGCACATAGATATTTCCTGAATCTGAGAAGGTACACATGAGTATCTTCCTACCCCAGATTCCTTCCTTAGTGTTCAGATCTTGGGAAAACTCAAATCGATAGCTCGGCTATGTCTTACCCGATAGAATGTTAGCAAAAAAAAAAACATCTATGCTTCCAGATCCCAACATGCATAATCGAAACGCAGGCATGAGAAAAACGCCGATAAGGATTAGTATGTGGCCGAGACCTCCAAAAAAAACATGCTGAGGTGTTTCTCCCCCTCAACACGCAGAGGATTCTCCTCTTACTGAATATGTAGAGATGTATTTTCTCTCCAAGAAAACGCAGAGGTATTCCAATGTTCTTATTTCCACAAATGACTAAATAACAAATAACAAAAAGGAAGGAATCTGCAATCAAACTTTCCACGTTATTGCTTAACCAATGAATTCAAGAAAATACCGAATACTAATTGCATCTATACAAAGTTACAAATCTGTAGAAGGCCCAATAGCTCCAGAGTTGTAACCTCGCTCTGATACCATATGTAAAATACCCTTGATACCTTAAAGCAACAAACCCTTTAGGAAGTCTACAAAACAAAATTTTAGTAATCTTCTCACCAATTAAAGCATTTACACTGCATTCATAACAACATCATCATGTAAAATAAGTAAACATGCACAACATAATAATACAAGAATGAGACAACCATATTCACGTGGTTCACCTCGTCCACAAGGCTACATCCACCAATTTATTTCTTCTTTTATTTCTTTATCAAAATAGAGTGCTTACAAAAATCACGGCTCATTCATGGCCGGTTTTATCTTACCTCACGGCTCTTCGCAGAGAGACCCATGTAACTTGACAGCCCTCTTTTAGGACTCTTATAGCTAGCTCGTAGAAGAAG
>LPNX011017523.1:9259-22265 GCA_001517045.1 Pseudotsuga menziesii | reverse complement strand
ACCCTAGTTATAAATAAAGGGTGATTGCATTTTTATAAAAGAAGAGGAAACTTCTATATAACATGTTAATGTTACATTTTAACCCTTCGATGACAAGTGGAGATGATGATGGCAAATTTTTGTCTCCAAGAATAATTATGAGTTGAATAAAATACTTATTTAAGCATAACTAATATTACTGCTGGACGCATGCCTCCAATTTAATTACTACAGCTAGAAGAGAGGACTCTGCCCCGACAAAAATGAAGGAAAATTCAATTCCTTAAGGGAGCTCTGTGCGCCATAAGTAAGGAATGGTAACTGATGTTGGTCTTTAACAGACAACTGAAATGAGGGAAAATCTTCCTGAACGAGAAGGATGGCAAATTTAATTCAAATTTATGCACATCGTGGGGAATTTTTTGGGTGAGACTTATTTAATATTGTATCAGGCTTCCTTGGGGGGGGTTACTGGATGGCAGTCATTTTTTTTCTGAATCGATTTCTGAGTTGAATTTCTGTGGTCGATTTCTGGGTCGATCTCCTGAGTCGATTCCTGAGCCGAATTTCTGAGTCGAATTTTCTGAGCGGATTTCTGAGATGATTTTTGAGTAAAATTTTTGAGTCGATTTCTGTCTATTTTTCTTCTGGCGGAATGATCACTCTCGATCTGTGCTACCGTGGATGCGTGGAGATAATTACTGGGGAATTTGAAGACTCATGGAGGTCCGCGTGACCTATGGAACCCTTCCATCATATGCAAATAAGGTAACGTCTAAGGCTGTATAAACTTTGAAGATTTAGATTATGCAGACATGTTTCCCAGATGTATGAAATTCGATTTGCTAGCACTATTTTAAGATGCATAGACTGCTCGTTTTAAGCATACATGTAATTTGGCTTTTCAATGGCCCAAAAAGATGCACAATCTGTAGGGTGTAGGATACAACTTCTGTAAGAAGGGTATTTTTTTCTCTCGTCCTGCTTCAGGGTCTTCATAGGTTTGGATGATTTTTCAGTCCACCTCTTGACCTCTCTATCCTGCAAATATATTTCTTTTTGTGTGTTGTTTTGTAAATTTCCTGAAGGTGGAAATCATGTAGCGAGCCCCATCCTTTGGGATATCCACTAACTATTAGTTGGAGCCAGCACGCCTTGGATCGTTAAAGCAAAATCCTCATGTCATGAACATTCTTCTAAGCTGGGATCTATGAGTTATTGGGATCCCTTGCATTACCTTTGAATTTGACTAGCAGCCATTTTGGCACTAAACCATATCCACTTTATATGTATTAACCTTGCGTTTGCAAGAAGATCGCAGTGTGTATCACACCTTCGATTGAGCATTTTTATCATCCTTGGATCTGCCTTGGGGTATGGTTCCAGGGGATCATGGTTTGATGGCGTCTGCTTTGAGTCAGCCATAACCAGGTTACCATTTAAATTTTTCCTGGAGATGCGATTTGCAGGACATATATTATGTCTGCGTTCCTTTTTATTTTTATTTAACCAATTGCCCTCTATCTCCCCTTTGAGATGCGATTGCAGAAGAGTATTATATCGGAATTTGGGTTTTTCCTTTACTCCCTTACCTTGGATTTGCCTTGGCGGTGCGATTTTTCCAAGGAGCCAGATTTTCGATCTTTAAGGTGCCTGCGTTTTTGAGTCTAGCATTTCCAGGTATACCCTGGTCTTACCTTCAAGATTCAGTGTACCAAAGGGGTAGTATCATGGTGTATTGTTCCTGCATATTGATTTGTTTTCCATGTTGCTATGTGACTTTCCAAAACACTGTTATCTGTGTGTTACAGGAACACATAGCTAAGTTTCTGTTTTAATTTTTTCATATATCTTAATTGATATAACCATATTTTTACCGTGAACTAAATTACAGAAGTGACTGACCAAAGTTATAGAGTTTTCTATGTGTGAGAAGCTCAGACATGCATAGCGACTATGCATTAGGATCATGGATAAGGTATACCTATTGCCAGAACTAGATGTGTTCGCCCATGAGTAAATTTTAAGGAATGACGACTGTTTATAAATTGAAATAATCCTAAATGTAAGAACCTCATAATGTAATGAGTTCGCCCATGAGTAAATTTTAAGGAATGACGGCTGTTTATAAATTGAAATAATCCTACGTGTAAGAACCTCATAATGTAATGAGTTCACCCATGAGTAAATTTTAAGGAATGACGGCTGTTTATAAATTGAAATAATCCTACGTGTAAGAACGTCATAATGTAATGAGTTCGCCCATGAGTAAATTTTAAGGAATGATGGCTGTTTATAAATTGAAATAATCCTACGTGTAAGAAATTCATAATGTAATACCCTCGCTTGAAAGAAAGGATACTATTAAGATAAGTTAAAAGTAGTAATCCTTGGGAATTTGTCTTATCAGAATATTTTGTGCATACAAGTGCTCAAGGGTAAAAGGATTTACTTAACGATTTCTATCTTGAGATAGGGAATGAATATGAGTAAGTAGGTTGAGTAGAACCTTTGAATTTGAAAAAGGGATATTTGCACCTCGTATTTTTGGGATTTCGGTCATGGCTGGATATTGGTAGGGAGTAGGTTAGGAAATACTCTCAGAGAAGGAGTCCATGAGGATTTACTGAAAAATGTATGGCAACAAGGATGTTGCGAAATGCAAATCATATTTTTATTAATACATGATAAAATGTTTGGTGGACGTAACCCCAAGATTGGGGTGAACCACGTACATTGTCTTGTCCCATGTGTTTTATTGTGGATTGTGTTGCGTAATTACCTTATGTGCCTTTTATGTATCTTTTACAATGTATTGGTAATGTATTATGCTTTGATCTTAACCTCTCTAGGTGTTTTAACTAATGGTATTGATTGATGCAATGGTACCACGGTCGATTGTTCCATTGAATGTTTTAAGATGTTAAGCAAGCTTATTTATGTGTTAGTTAAAGGAAAGGTCTTGTCAAAAATGGTACTCAAGAAGGACGCTTAGAAAGTTGAAAGGGGTAAGAATTATTGTCAATGTATGTATCCTAAATAAATTATTAATACTGCAGATATATATATACATATATATATATATATGGATAGTAAGATTGAACTCTGAAGCACAAAACAAATGATTGGTTCTGTTGGTTGTGTCTAGTTGTCTCGTTTGTTTTCCTGCTCAGCATTTTAGTTTTTGCAGCCTTGTAATTTTGTTGTTAACATGATGAATTTCCTTGCTGCACATATGGTCGTTTTTCATAGCATTATAATGAATAAAGTGTTTCGTGATCATGAAAAATATTTTTGAGGAAACTACAATAAAATTGGCAAACAACTAGATTAAGGGTTGTGTTAATAAGCTACTGATGTGACTGAGGGTACGTCTCATATGACTCAATAAGTTAAGAATAAACAACCAATCACATTGCTTAAGAGAGATCCATTTTTGTTAGCCGAAGCTTAATATAGATAAAGTGTGGTTAAAGGAATACTGGAGTATGTGTGCAATGAAGGGGTTAATTGCTATACCTGAGCATTCCTTCATTGAGGGGATGAGGTAATCATGTGAATACTTGACAGCACAATAAGCATGTTTGTTTTATGTTATCAATAGATAATCTTAGTAATTTGGAAGCAATTTGCATGCTTGTTTTTATCGAGAGCAGGATGGACGAAACCTATCAGATGATTGTTGCACAATGTGCTTATTTTTGTCATCATCATATTTGTTTGGGACATGTTTTCCTTGAAATACCATTTTTCATCTAACACTAACAGGGTTGATTCTTTTGTAGTAGCAGTGAATCGAAAAATTCACCATTTCCCCACACCTAATGGCATTAAGGTACAGGGAGTACATTACATATGGTATCAGAGCCGGAGTTGAAACACTTGGGCCTAATTGGGCTCAAAACGCTCCTACAGGTTTTACTTTGGAACTACATGGTTACTGACCTTCGGAGTTGTGCAGGGGAGGCAGGAACATTCTCCCGAAAATTACAACAAAGATTACCCAATACCTTGTCAGCTCAATGCGAGACCCAAGCATGTAAGTATACAGGTATCAGGTTATCCTCTTGCTCACTTACGAATATGTTTTCAAATAGCTAAGATGATTGTTTCGTCTCTATTTTTTAGTTGCACCTATAAAATTTACTGAGGTTTATAAATTTCCTCTTGGTTAGACTCATGGTCGACGAGAGTAAGATGGTAGTTTCTATTAAAATAGCAATATGGGAATTGGGGACTCATAGTTTTGTATATGAGTATATTCTGTGAGTTTGCTTCGTTTTCCTTATGCATCCAAGCCCTTTAAATATGGATATGGTTATGATTATTTTCTGTGATTTTTGCACGAATGCCAGCATGCATTTCAGATATAGATTAGATGCATGAGATCCATATTTCCATGGTTGTATGAAATTGCAAAAGATAGAGACCTGATGCTTGTATATGGCTGCATGTATAGATCTAAGGATTGTATGTGTTCCAAGTATAGATCTCATGTATGGGAATTCCGATCTCGTGGTGTTATGAGGTTGCAAAGATAGATATGTTTATAAGTTGAATTCTGTCGAGATCTAATGGTTGTGTGTATGGGCATGGGCCGGGAGCTTGTTCCGTATTTGATTAGATAAGGTTAAGGCATGAGTCATGAATGGAATGCCTCATTTTTCCTTAATTTTGGAATTACTGTTGATATGTGTAACCCATTAACCTTGTGGTTGAGTATTGAGATTGAAAATCCTTATTTGGCTTCCAAATGTAATCAGGTATCAATTATGAAGTTGTTGCTGAAATTATATTAAATGGAATCTAATTTTTGGTAAGTTTCCTTTTGATACTTAATCTCCTCCCTTGCGACTTGAATACCAAAAATCTGATGTTGACACATTTCTCGACAACGGCAGTAAAATGAAGGTTTGAGAATTGTTAACGAGTTGTTTTGTGGTTATAAATTCATTGATAGAGGTTTTGAAGTTTTGTATTTTAAAACCTATCGCTTGTTTAGTAAAGAAACCAATATGAGGCAAGCCATATTACCTTTTGAATCCTGACATTGTTGGATTGAGCATTGAAAATCTTTGAAGAGACAAAGTGGCGAATGTACCTTTTGATCTATGCTAGGGATATTTTGGATATTGGTGGATGATGTTGTACATACTGAAATGTTTATGTGTAGTTACAAGTACCAGCTTCATAATTAAGAAAATGAATTCTTAGAGTCATGCTCTTATTAGTGAACATCCTGGAATTGGTTCCTTGTTGCTTGGATTTGAGTTTCGATCCTGAACTATCCTATGTTTTGATTTGCCCATGGATGGTATTTTTCATTTTTGGGTAATGATATGCTAATAGACCATTTTATTGCTATCATATGTCTTTTTTGTAGACTCTAGCAAGAACCCTAGAATTGAATTCTAACACTAGATTAAATGATCTTGTTGGTAGTCTTGTGAATGAAACCATTAAGAATTTGGGGACATTGTTGTTGCTTGGGTGATCTTAAGATTGGAATCTTAAGAGCTGATATGGATTTGAGATTGATAAATAAGTTGATGAATGCTGTGTAATGTGATATGCTAACATGGCAGGATAGGCCAGGAACATTAATGGTTGGAGCCAACCGTTAGGAAATATTTGTTGCCATAGACAAGGAGGTTAAGTATGTGTATTGTTTTACTTAATATAATTGTTGAACCTCGATTGTTTTTATAAACAAGGGCTAAATGTTGATGATGTTGTTGCATACTAACATTGCAGGCTTCACCAAGGTCATGACCATTGCTACATCGAAGTACATTATGGTATATAAATCTGCCTGTGTATGTACGTTACGCTCATTTACTCAAAATAAGAAGGAATATTTCTCTTGTTTTGTTTACAAGGATGTGTAACTCATGAATGACGATTAAAAATCGATGCAAATTATGAAGATTGATTATTGCAATTTTGGGTTATCAATGAATGCCTTCACTGATTATGGAAGTTGATTCATGAAACGGGACAATGACAATAACATCATGAAAGCACCATGGAGTGTGCGGTACAATAATCAAGGTTAAAATTCATGCAAATACAAACAAGGAAACATTTTGGATGCCGCGTGAGCACCATGGTGTTAGGCAAGTGATTGTCGTGTGAGCACACTGGTGTTAGGCATATATGCCGCAGGAGCACAATGGTGTTAGGCAAGTGATTGCCGCGTGAGCACATTGGTGTTAGGCATATGATGTGGCAAAAGACCTAGGCAAAAATTTGGACATCTGGAAAGACAGGACGCTATTTGATGTCACTGAGGAGAGTAACCTAATAATTATTGTAAGTCCACACCAGAAAAGGAAAAAGAAACTCAAAGGGAGTTTGGAAAAAACATAACGAACATAAAAACATGTTAAATGACTTTTCCAAAAGACTGTTACATTGCTTAATGTGAAAAATGGTTCCTCAGGTAGAGGACGACCTAATTGACCAAATGTTGGAGATTAAACCAACGGAAAAGGGTAGTAATCATGTCTTATCTACATTATGAAAATGATTGGATATTATGGCATAAAGAAACACCAGAAAATTGCATATTATTACAATGCAAAAGAATCTATGGCATATGTTTAATTGAATTACAATTTTGAACATGAATTGTTGAGAAAATTTCTGGCTGGGCCCGAACCTTGTGCAGGTAATTGCAGGTATTGAATGATGGGGACTTGAAAAGTACCAAAGGATCTCCAAGGTTCAGAAAAAGGATGATAAATGAAAAGAAGATAATCTGGTCAAAGAAAGCGTTGGAACACCGAGGACGATGTTATTTTTAAGGGGGAAAGAATGTAATGTCCCTGTTATGTAACCTTAATGGTTTTGATTATGAATCTGTATTGCACTTGCTTTTGGTGAGGAGCTCAAGGCCAAGGCCCCACCAGAAGAAAAAATCATAGAGCTCATACAAGTCAAATTACCTAAGCGATAAGCTTAGGAGACTTAAGTCTTCAATGAAACCTAACGACACGGGACTAAGCCCACTAGGGCTAAAGGCGAATGGTTAGAGAACACTATTTTGACGTCATAGTTGACACATCATATTGATTATGACGATACTAGAAATAGGGATTCATCCTACACGGGTTTTCTATTCCGCTGAAAATTATCCCGACTAAGATACCATGGCCTAGTTACCCAACTCGGCTATGTTGCAATACTTATAGCGTCAACACAAAAGATAAGGAGTTAAAATGGGAATGAAGAGTGTCAACCCGTTTAATAACTAAGGGGTGATATACCCTCCATCTAGACGAATATATATATGTATATATAAAGAAACCTATATTTAACATATATTTGATAAAAGATGGAGTTAGTTAGACATATATATATATATATATTTATATATATATTAAATCATGGTAGAAGAATTACTCATTGGTGGGCATGATGCAAAAATAGGGTTTGATCATATTCCTTTATAATAATTACAACCACTAATAATCCTAAACACATAGGATAACCCTAGTTATAAATAAAGGGTGATTGCATTTTTATAAAAGAAGAGGAAACTTCTATATAACATGTTAATGTTACATTTTAACCCTTCGATGACAAGTGGAGATGATGATGGCGAATTTTTGTCTCCAAGAATAATTATGAGTTGAATAAAATACTTATTTAAGCATAACTGATATTACTGCTGGACGCATGCCTCCAATTTAATTACTACAGCTAGAAGAGAGGAGTCTGCCCCGACAAAAATGAAGGAAAATTCAATTCCTTAAGGGAGCTCTGTGCACCATAAGTAAGGAATGGTAACTGATGTTGGTCTTTAACGGACAACTGAAATGAGGGAAAATATTCCTGATCGAGAAGGATGGAAAATTTAATTCAAATTTACGCATATCGTGGGGAATCTTTTGGGTGAGACTTATTTAATCTTGTATCAGGCTTCCTTGGGGGGGGGGGTTACTGGATGGCCGTCATTTTTTTTCTGAATCGATTTCTGAGTTGAATTTCTGTGGTCGATTTCTGGGTCGATCTCCTGAGTCGATTCCTGAGCCGAATTTCTGAGTCGAATTTTCTGAGTGGATTTCTGAGTCGATTTTTGAGTAAAATTTCTGAGTCAACTTCTGAGTCAATTTCTGTCTATTTTTCTTCTGGCGGAATGATCGCTCTCGATCTGTGCTGCCGTGGATGCGTGGAGATAATTACTGGGGAATTTGAAGACTCGTGGAGGTCCGTGTGACCTATGGAACCCTTCCATCATATGCAAATAAGGTAACGTATAAGGCTGTATAAACTTTGAAGATTTAGATTATGCAGACATGTTTCCCAGACGTATGAAATTCGATTTGCTAGCACTATTTTAAGATGCATAGACTGCTCGTTTTAAGCATACATGTAATTTGGCTTTTCAATGGCCCAAAAAGATGCACAATCTGTAGGGTGTAGGATACAACTTCTGTAAGAAGGGTATTTTTTTCTCTCGTCCCGCTTCAGGGTCTTCATAGGTTTGGATGATTTTTCAGTCCACCTCTTGACCTCTCTATCCTACAAATATATTTCTTTTTGTGTGTTGTTTTGTAAATTTCCTGAAGGTGGAAATCATGTAGCGAGCCCCATCCTTTGGGATATCCACTAACTATTAGTTGGAGCCAACACGCCTTGGATCGTTAAATCAAAATCCTCATGTCATGAACATTCTTCTAAGCTGGGATCTGTGAGTTATTGGGATCCCTTGCATTACCTTTGAATTTGACTAGCAGCCATTTTGGCACTAAACCATATCCACTTTATATGTATTAACCTTGCGTTTGCAAGAAGATCGTAGTGTGTATCACACCTGTGATTGAGCGTTTTTATCATCCTTGGATCTGCCTTGGGGTATGGTTCCAGGGGATCACGGTTTGATGGCGTCTGCTTTGAGTCAGCCATAACGAGGTTACCATTTAAATTTTTCCTGGAGATGCGATTTGCAGGACATATATTATGTCTGCGTTCCTTTTTATTTTTATTTAACCAATTTCCCTCTATCTCCCCTTTGAGATGCGATTGTAGAAGAGTATTATATCGGCATTTGGGTTTTTCCTTTACCCCCTTACCTTGGATTGGCCTTGGGGGTGCGATTTTTCCAAGGAGCCAGATTTTCGATCTTTAAGGTGCCTGCATTTTTGAGTCTAGCATTTCCAGGTATACCCTGGTCTTACCTTCAAGATTCAGTGTACCAAAGGGGTAGTATCATGGTGTATTGTGCCTGCGTATTGATTTCTTTTCCATGTTGCTATGTGACTTGCCAAAACACTGTTATCTGTGTGTTACAGGAATGCATAGCTAAGTTTCTGTTTTAATTTTGTCGTATATCTTAATTGATATAACCATATTTTTACCGTGAACTAAATTACAGAAGTGACTGACCAAAGTTATAGAGTTTTCTATGTGTGAGAAGCTCACACATGCATAGCAACTATGCATTAGGATCATGGATAAGGTATACCTATTGCCAGAACTAGATGTGTTTGCCCATGAGTAAATTTTAAGGAATGACGGCTGTTTATAAATTGAAATAATCCTACGTGTAAAATCCTCATAATGTAATGAGTTCGCCCATGAGTAAATTTTAAGGAATGAGGGCTGTTTATAAATTGAAATAATCCTACGTGTAAGAACCTCATAATGTAATGAGTTCACCCATGAGTAAATTTTAAGGAATGACGGCTGTTTATAAATTGAAATAATCCTACGTGTAAGAACTTCATAATGTAATGAGTTCGCCCATGAGTAAATTTTAAGGAGTGATGGCTGTTTATAAATTGAAATAATCCTACGTGTAAGAACTTCATAATGTAATACCCTCGCTTGAAAGAAAGGATACTATTAAGATAAGTTAAAAGTAGTAATCCTTGTGAATTTGTCTTATCAAAATATTTTGTGCATACAAGTGCTCAAGGGTAAAAGGATTTACTTAACGATTTCTATCTTGAGATAGGGAATGAATATGAGTAAGTAGGTTGAGTAGAACCTTGGAATTTGAAAAAGGGATATTTGCACCTCGTATTTTTGGGATTTCGGTCATGGCTGGATATTGGTAGGGAGTAGGTTAGGAAATACTCTCAGAGAAGGAGTCCATGAGGATTTACTGAAAAATGTATGCAACAAGGATGTTGCGAAATGCAGATCATATTTTGATTAATACATGATAAAATGTTTGGTGGACGTAACCGTAAGATTGGGGTGAACGACGTACATTGTCTTGTCCCATGTGTTTTATTGTGGATTGTGTTGCGTAATTACCTTATGTGCCTTTTATGTATCGTTTACAATGTATTGGTAATGTATTATGCTTCGATCTTAACCTCTCTAGGTGTTTTAACTAATGGTGTTGATTGATGCAATGGTACCACGATCAATTGTTCCATTGAATGTTTTAAGATGTTAAGCAAGCTTATTTATGTGTTAGTTAAAGGAAAGGTCTTTTCAAAAATGGTACTCAAGAAGGACGCTTAGAAAGTTGAAAGGGGTAAGAATTATTGTCAATGTATGTATCCTAAATAAATTATTAATACTGCATATATATATATATATATATATATATATATATATATATATATCCGGATAGTAAGATTGAACTCTGAAGCACAAAACAAATGATTGGTTCTGTTGGTTGTGTCTAGTTGTCTCGTTTGTTTTCCTGCTCAGCATTTTAGTTTTTGCAGCCTTGTAATGTTGTTGTTAACATGATGAATTTCCTTGCTGCACATATGGTCGTTTTTAATAGCATTATAATGAATAAAGTGTTTTGTGATCATGAAAAATATTTTTGAGGAAACTACAATAAAATCGGCAAACAACTAGATTAAGGGTTGTGTTAATAAGCTACTGATGTGACTGAGGGTATGTATCATATGACTCAATAAGTTAAGAATAAACAACCAATCACATTGCTTAAGAGAGATCCATTTTTGTTAGCCGAATCTTAATATAGATAAAGTGTGGTTAAAGGAATACTGGAGTATGTGTGCAATGAAGGGGTTAATTGCTATACCTGAGCATTCCTTCATCGAGGGGATGAGGTAATCATGTGAATACTTGACAACACAATAAGCATGTTTGTTTTATGTTATCAATAGATAATCTTAGTAATTTGGAAGCAATTTGCATGCTTGCTTTTATCGAGAGCAGGATGGACGAAACCTATCAAATGATTGTTGCACAATGTGCTTATTTTTGTCATCATCATATTTGTTTGGGACATGTTTTCCTTGAAATACCATTTTTCATCTAACACTAACAGGGTTGATTCTTTTGTAGTAGCAGTGAATCGAAAAATTCACCATTTCCCCACACCTAATGGCATTAAGGTACAGGGAGTACATTACAAAAAAAGTCCAAAATTCCAAGGGGCGTAGTTATAGGAGTTTTCGAAGTTTTAGGTAGCTTTAGAGAACCTAGAAACCCCTAGACGTGGAGGAAATATACCTTTGAAACTAAGACCTGGCCTAGATGTGGAGAGACTATACCTTTGAAATTGAAACTTGAACTATGAGAGACATCAAAATTTCTGCACATAAAAAAATTGCACAAGCGACACCATTTTTCTTGTTGGCCATTTGCATGGGTCCTCTTATAATATCATGTATTGAAGATCATTGAATGACCAAATAAGGTTGACACGTGAAGAAAATATTTTGTTTCAAATTTTTAGCTTGTTGCTTAGTTTTCATGACCTAATGGATGCAAAAGCCAACCTCCTTCTACACATATTGTAGTATAGGGGACACAAGTTTTGATAGACTTAACATTTCCATTAAATTTACTTTTACCTTTTCCCTTCACACATAGTTACATGAGAAAAACATACACATAGATCCAAATAACACTTGACTACAGGCATGAACAGTGGTTTTCCCTTTTTACTTGAAAAGAAGAAGGATTATTGTTATCTCTAGTATCCCATCATAACATGTTCCATTTAGTCTTTTCCACTTATAAAAATACATTTATAAAATAAAGGGGATCTAAATACCATCAAATATACTTTAATATTTTAACTCTCATTTGTTGTTATCCTTGGAAAACTTAAAATATAAATCCCTTGTCTTTTTCTTGAAACAAATTTCAATTACATTTAGAAAAAATTAAAATATGAATTTCCGGTCTTCTTGTTGAAACAAAATTTCATTTAGGTAAGAACCAACATATTCAATAAAGTCATAAAAATAAGTTATGTTTACTCAAATATTTTTGATTTGGAGTGGAGACAGTGGCCTCTAGATTTAGCACGCTAAGTTTTCTCCTTCAATCCTTTACACTTTGAACAACCACATACAATTTGGGTGTCATAAAAGATATCTATGTCACAATGAAGTACCATTGGACTAGGATGGTGGATGGAAAATGGCATGTTACAATTCACAGGTAAAAGTATTTGTTTAATTTTCTCTACCAACTCCTTGCGGTATCCTTCTCTTGATAAGAGCCCATTTTTTTGATGGGTGGAATATATTGTGCATCTAAACTCGATCTAGAATTACAAGCCTCCAAAATTCAATGCATAATTATTCACGCGCACATGCATAAATAACATAAATTCAATGACATAATCAAAATATAAATAAAATATAAAGTTACTACAAATGGGAGTGAGTTATTTGATGAACTTTGAGAAATACAAAATGAGTTGGAATATGAAGAATTTTCCATTCACCATTATAAAATTTTCTCCTTGCCTTTGAGCCAAAATAACATTCAATACATGTCTACTTTCTTAAATGAAATTTTGGTAAAAATATAAGAATCTAACTTCAAATAGACTTTTGACACCCTGTTTTTAGTAAATGAAGTGACTTTAAGTGTCATTTGTACATATATGGAATCTTGTAATTTATGTGTTTGCATTCCCAAAGAAACTTTGGGATGCATAAAACATTTTAACTCCAAACAAAATTTTGAAGGGATTTTCAATGTAATCACTGTGTTTATTACAAATAGTGTGGATCGATACATTCCTATAAACCAAACACATGGATGTACTAAATGATGATAAATCCCAACA
>LPNX011017498.1:160120-216653 GCA_001517045.1 Pseudotsuga menziesii | reverse complement strand
ATTCATGAAGTAAACATTTATCAACTCAATTTTTAATACGCTACCACTACCAATAACAATAATAATAAGTTATATTGCTATTTTAATTCATAATTTACTTTAATTTTTACAAGGGTAAAACTTAGACTTTAAAGTCATAAAATATTTTCTTGTTTTGATTATAAGCGGTGTCAACTTCCAAAAATAAAACAACATACTCAACAAAGACAAAAATAATTACTATGACAATGTTTATAATTTTTGTAGTAACAAATACACTGTTGGTATTATGTCATAAAATAATTTAATCAACTTAAAATTTAATACAAACTATAAATAATATTAATAGAAGTTATGTAAGGATTCAAAGGCTATGACTTTCCTCATTTTGAAAGAACCCAATCTAGAGGAAGTTCTAAATTCTAGATCTAACCCATCTAGTTCTAATTGAGATGTAATATTTCCTTTTGAATGGTTGAATACTAAAGTTTTACTTGAAATAAATAAAAAATATTAATTGATAAAATAGTTCATTGGATTAATTCTTCCAAATTTAATGGAATAGTTATTTGAGTTGATTTTTCTAGATTTAATAGAATATGTATTTAGAGATTTACAAAACAAACTCAATGTGGATGAAGTCCCTGTAATAGAATATTTCCAAATTTAATGAAATATGTGTTCTAACGTATTGGCCGCATAAGATAAGGAAAAAAAACATAAGCAATAAAACTAAAGGAAAGATAAATCATGTCCGTACCAAAGTCCATTCCTCTACTGGTTGAACCATGGAGACTTCATACATTGGATACACCTCGGTCTGCTCACGAGAAGGCCCATTGCTTTCTTTTTCCAACAAACTGATATCAACTTGCATTACTTCCAACATTTCCTTAAGATGCACATACTGGGATTCATTTTGTTCATTCGAGAGCATCCTCTACTCCTGGTGGGTGCTCCTTAATCCCATAATGGAATTTCTCATCTCAACCAGCTTCCCTCCTATGACCCATTCTACCTCCGACAATCTGTGACGAATATCTTCTACCTCTCCCACTTGTACACGATAACGACTTTCCAAGTCATCCAACTGAGTGCCCATGCACATTATGTCTATATAAACCCACCTATTCTTTTGTAAAACTGTCTTCGATACCTCATACAAATAGCGAGGCATCTTGTTATAGTATTCCATAACATACTTCATGCCCCAAACCCCATGCATGATTTCCTTCAACCTATCCTCCTCCTCCGACTGGGATCGATAAAGAGATTATCCATGGCTCTGGTATTTCTCACACACAATGGATTGTGACAAACGAAGGGAGGTTTCGGTCTGGTCTTAGTTGTAGAAGAGCTTGTTTCCAGGAATTTTGCACCTTCTGTGGACAGAAACTGTTCCTTTGGTCCAAATGGTTTAGATCCAGAACAAATAGTTCACAACAAGGTTGGAAGACTTTCCCTAGAAGCTATAAACACCTGGAATGCAATATTTGATGGAGTGATGTGGCTCTTCTCTTATGACGAAAGGTCTCCAAGGAAATACCTACATAAACACATCAAACAAACGAGAGATCAAAGATACCAGAACATCATCTATAGATCTATGTCAGTGACTAAGAAATCTGACAATAACATGCAAGATCATAACATAACAAGTATATGGGAAAGGGACCAACTTTGCATTAATAAATGAAGAAATATTTTACAACCTATTCCTTAGTGTTGATGTACTCCTTCACAAAACCAACATCTTGTCCCCAACAGCCCCAACTTGCTCCCTCAAGCTTACTTAACTGATAAAGGCCAGAATGTCAAAGCAACAACATAACTTTACTCTCTCCTCAACCATGGAGATTGAGCTTGCTTTTATAGACTTGGAATGGATAGATATGGTTGAGAAATTGGTGGGTGAGGTGGCTAGGAGATCCTACAAGGATGAATCTCGAGCTCAACTGACCCTAGTGATCAGGGATAAGGGTGCCACGAAGCCTTCTTTCGAGAAGCTTCATGAGAACCTCTCTTTTTGAATTTTGACCAGGGGCACCGCTTCTTGTTCACCATGATAGAGCGGTGTTAGTCAAAACCATGCATTGCTTAAAGGATAAAGGCGGTTCCACCACTTATTGCCAACATATTACAAGCAGTGTTGAAGAAGGTACCACTTGTTTACTAAAGGGTTGAAGTGATGCTGGATTTTTATATACAAATTTGATGTCTAGACCAATCTTCTTACTTCACAATTTTGGATTGAGGGCAACACTGAAGTTTGGGATCTCATCACATGCTGATGATGAGATTTAGGTATAACAGAGCCACCTATCGTAGTGTGTATACTATTAAACTCCATAGATCCCAAGCCATACGAATGATCCACCATCCTAAAACCTGGACATATATCACAGAGAAACTTACCAATGGAATGATTTGAAATCAAACGAAAGGAAACATCCAGATGGGAGGTGATAAATAACATCCTTGACCACTTCCACTGTAAACCATCTGTCCCTTGCACATTTATTGACGCTGATGGATAATGCTTCTAGTCCCATCACCCTATCATTCAAGCGAGCACCATTAAAGCCACCCCTAGTGGGATACCGAATACCATAATGCCTAAATTTGAAAGTCGTTCATCCATTTGACTATAGGATTGGGCACATTATCAAAATTTAACCGTCGTTGGCCTAGGTTAACCCCTTTGTTTGCTTGCTTATCCACTAGGGAATTATTATGCCTCTTAACATGTAGGAATTGAAATTTGTTGAACTCTTTAACAAATGAAATAGTTATATTATGCACTTTCATGATCTCCACCTTTCTACCAGATTGTAAGCTGTGCATGGCTTGAATAACGATCCAAGAGTACCCAAAGACCTAAAAGTCATGAATACCAAGGTATTGCATAAGTTTGATACCTTGCATGAGAGTCTCCCACTTAGCTTGGTTATTTGTCCTTTGCCCCAAACCTCAAACAAAGTAAATAACAACCCCCAAAAAATAAGTAACTTGATTTCCACCAAGATTAAAAAAAACCCCTCCCACACCTGGCTTTCCAAATGTTTAATCTTTAAATACAAATAATAATTTGTTTTTTATAATCTTGTTGAATATATCTATAATATACTCATTTATAAACAAAAATGTTACACATTACATCTATATCATACTAATATTTTTTAAAATATTATATTAAACTAAATTATACTAATTATTACACTTTAACATGAGTCATCTACATTATATACCTTCCTGAAATTAAGTTATAAATTACACAATGCAATAAATATTTTAATATAATTAAACTCAATCTGACATTCTATTTTATGGAAGAAAATACCATATTAGATATCATCAAACACAAAAGTATATAATTTTAGGAAAAGGGACCATTGAGGCCTCAAAATAATTTTTCTTATTGAGGATTTCATGATAGAAAGGCCTATGAGAAATTTTCTCCAACATGGTTTCAGAGGATTTCATGATAGAAAGGCTTATGAGAAATTTTCTCCAACATGGTTTTATTTATTTTTTTTATATTAAAAAAATAGTTTTTTGTTTTCTTTAAAAAAATTTCTATGAAGTTCTTATTTTACAACAATTTTGTAAACACATATTTATAATCATAGTAGCATAATTGCCCAATATTAGACATAATACAGATACAATAAATTTGTTTACATTTTTTCACATATTATAAAATAACAACTATTTAAATTTTATTGTTTTATTTTTAATTTTGTTCTTAGTCTTTGCATAATTAGTTTTAGATTTTAAAAGCTTAAATATTTAAAACTAAGATCTATATTTTGTTTTATTCTTTAATTATAAACATTAAATATTAGATTAGATTTAAATTAGGTGTATTTTATAATATAAATTTTAGGAACTAGTTATTTTAGTTATAATTATATTTATTGGAATATATTATTAGAAATTTGTTTTATTCTCCTTCTTGGAGACTATATATAGAAGTTTTAATGTTTTCTTTGATTTTTGTGATAAGAAGTAGAGAAAAATGGTCCATGACAGGTCTTACAAGCAAATATTGAATGCTTTACGTATATTTAAAAAAATTAACTTTGAAAAATAAGTTTTTTTTAATCTATAAGCAACCTACTCCCATATTAGTACTAGATTTTTTAGTTACGCATTTTTTTTCGTATCGAATCGTATTCGTACTCGAATTATACCACTATGTTTATAATATTAACATTTTACCATTAGAAGAATAAGTTAAATTTGAGCTATTATCTACATGCGTTTATATTTGTTGTATTTATTATTCATCCTTTCTCATTGAGTGGCCGTATAATATTAACTAACATTTTGCCATTAGAGCGATAGGCTAAGTATGAGCTATTTTGTGCATGTGTTTACCTAAAAATCATTTTCTTATATTTGTTCTATTTATTGTTCATTCTTTTTGTTTGAGTGGCTTGAATTGGTTTTGATTAACTGCTAGCCTTGCCACAACGTCTTTATAATATTAAGTATCATTTTACCATTAGAGGGATAAGAGTTATTATGGTCATGTGCATACCTAAGAATCATTTTCATTTCCTTATATTTGTTGTATTTGTTTTGTTCATCGTCTCCGATTGAGTGGCTTGAATTGGTTTTGATTAATTGCTATTTTGCTTAAGAATCATTTTCATATCCCTATATTTGTTGTATTTATTATTCATCCTCTCCCATTGAGTGGCTTGAACTAGTTTTGATTAACTGCTAGCCTCCTAAGAATTATTTTCATTTCATTATATATTTTTTTGTATTTATCATCTATCTTCTCCCACTAAGTGACTTGAACTAGGTTTGATTAATCGCTAACCTTAACAAAAGGTTTCTAGGGAACTTTAAATGACTCCCCTCTACTTGATGATGGATTTATTAATCTGTGTCATTAGAGTTAGCAATGTGAACACTATTGATGAGAGTAATAATAACACCAGGATCTTTTTCCTTTTAAAAAGTATATTATGAAGTAATATTACGTTTGAGGACAGTAACATTGGTATATCCATCTATAAATACGGTAATGTGTTTATTTATTTCAAAGGATAAATCACGTTGGATTATTTTTTGGTAGGCTTCTACTTTAAAATGTCATTAAGAATTAGGTTAAAGAAGTTTGGAAACCTCATGGGTGTCATTGTGTCGACATAATGAGCTTAACCAAATGCTTCTTCCTATTTCAATTTGTTGAGAAATATCATGTCCAAGAATTAATTACTTATGGTCATTGGTTATGAAAAGACATTGTAGTAGAGGTAGTTTTCTCTTAAGGGGAGGAGGGTTTCTCATCCAACTAGGTGGCCTAACTTTCTTATCATTTATGGGTAGAGTTCCAGAGTCTTGCCATGTAGTTCTATCCTTTTCTTGAGACAAATTTATGTTAACTGGAGGGTTTATCTACCATCATCTTGCGTTCTTTATCAACCTTGGGCCTTAGAAAGGCGTTTAGATTTTATGGAAACCTCTGTAAATAAATAGTCAAGTAAATTAACATGTAAAACACACATGTTCATTACTAAATACTAGACCATAAAATCTATGACTATGAATTGTTAGAATATTATAAACCCACTACATACTTAGGATATAATTAAATTGTCATTTTTGGGTAATTTCCTATATTATGGACTAGGTAGTTGGCCCCCACTTGCACCACATGGTCAATAATTGCCATAATTACCCTAGGAGCTACTTATACATATTCTAGATAATATTCTGCCAACTTTATTGATTGCCCAGATTAGTAACTACGCCTTCCTATACTTTTCTTCCTTTAGACTTCCTTTCCTTCTTTTCACTGGATAAGGTAAAGCTAGTTAACTTGGCGATTGCTATTTTTTGTGGCCAGCCCATCCTCCATGATTTTCTCTTCAGATTCCATGATTAATAATCTTTTCCATCACTCATCATCACTCACTCATGATTTATCCAATTCGTGAGCTCTTGGACTAATCTGGAAAGTGCTTTAGTCACCTATGGTGGTTTTTCATATTTGATAAGTCTACTTTATGAGCTAGCATGTGTTGTCTCCTTAGCAACTTGAATTTGTCTCTCAAATATGTATTATTCATGTATATTATTGTTGTTCAATAATACATGGAATATTTCTCAATCATTCTTCACTTCTCTTGTGTTCAGACTCATTATTCCTCTCTATAGTTTTCTTGTGCATATCTGTAATAGATTTATTTAGTAGGAAGAGTCATCTGTTGAATTTCTATTTGTTATTCAAGCATAGAATATCAATTATCCACATGGAATCAACAAAAAAACATAGTTTTTCTGTGTGCAGGTTATAGAGAGAATCTTCAGGAGCGCATCAACAACAAAGCATGGATTTTACTTCAGCTATGATCGTGACTCCCTACAACTATCATGAATGGAAGTCCAAGATTGGCATTATATTGTGTAGTAAGGGTATCTACAGAGTTTCTATGGCTTTAGAGAATGAGCCAAATGCTATTGTTGATAAAGCTAAGTGGAATAATCGAATGGATGAAGCCTATGGATTGTTTTGTCTCTTAGTTTCTTCGGATCTTATTTTTCATCTTGATGGTTTGACCACTCTAAACCAAGTGTGGACCAAACTTGAGTCTCCCTTTGGAGTACAAGATGAGATAATAACACATCAATTAGAGAATGAGTTAATCTCATTGAGTCCAAGCAGTTTCGAATCCATGGAAGGATTCTTCACCAATTGCAAGTCACTTATTCTTATGCTCAAGCAACATGGGATTGAGAAGAAGGAAGATCAATTGATTCTTTCCATCCTTTCAAAATTGAGTCTGGAATACTAAGTTTTTGTGTCAACTTTCCATGCTAATATGATTGCTATTTTGAATTGGAAAATTCCTTATTTGAGTACATTCCTTGATTCACTTACTAAAGAGAAAGACAATTTCATTCATATGGGAGCTCTTAAAAACTCCAAAAGCAAAGATCGCGCTCTTGTAGTTCAAGGAAGCAAGAATTCAAAGTCAAAATAAAATAAAAAAAGTGAAAGAGAAGAATCCAAATTCAGATGATGAAGATGAAGGTTCAAATCTTACTAATGAAGGTTCAGATTCCATGAAGAAAGTCAAGAAGAAAGGGAGCTCATCCAAGTGTTCTTATTGCAGAAAATGATTTCCTTCTAAGAATAAAATTTTCAAGAATAAAATGGACATCATGGCCAAGTTGCTTGAGAAACATAACATTTATGTACCATATAAACTAGAGAAGCCCATTGAATCCCTAGAGCACTTTCACAATGCTCACTCCCAAGGTAATATCAATTATGCTTTGAATGCCAGAGTTGAATAATTTTCTCAACTCTCTGATATATATGAATCAGAAATATCAGTTTCTTCCTTGGATAAACCACCATTCAGTTCACTAGAGCCATCTGCCAATACTTGTGTTTTTCCACTAGGCCCTGACTTGTCTTTTTCCAGCTCTTTCTCATTCCATTCAAATGCGTTTGATTTTAATTTAGAAGTATTTTTCATGATAATATGTAGGTTATGACATCATCAATACCATTTACCCATATTTTGAATACTCCTAAGACTATACAAACCCCAAGTTCATTAGTTGATTCCTCATTGGATTCCTATGCAGTGTCAGTTGTTTCTGCTGGTTTCAAGTCTTGTTTATTTTTCACTGGTTGGTTATCCATATCATTAGTCATTACTTTTATTTTTTTACACATGTTTGGATCTTATCTAAACATCTATGGTTCATATTTCAAGACCATATACCATTCAAATTTACTCATCCACCGGTTTTACCCAGTTGCACATCCTTTTACTACTATGGCCCTATATACTCATGGAGACACTATAACTTCTGGTGTTTACTACTACATATGATAATATTTATGATATTTCAGAGTATTTTAATCCTTGTTTCAGAATTTGGAGGGTGCTACATCAGTTTGAAAGGAAGATACATGATATAATTCACCATTTTGTAGCTATACAAGGAACTGTTTGTATTGAGTTTCTTACTCTTTAGGAAGGAGTATGCACATATATATTTTCCTTTAATGATTATGTTTTCAGATTAGAGTATGTTGGAAGTAATAAGAATTCATATAATTCTCCTTCATCATTCGATGACGAGCTACAAGGATCCTCTCCACTAATTTTTTGTAGAGACTACATTGATGCTTTAGTGCATGATCATGTAGTTCACAACTTCTTCATCAAATTCTTCAGCAAGAAGTAGTTCATTCAGCACATTCAAGTGAAGAAAAAGATAAATTGAATAAATGTTGTTCATTTCAGTGCCAAGTCTCTTTTGAGGGAGGAGTTTACCCATGTGCTTTTGCCTCTTTCCTCAGTTTTTTGGACAAAATAAATTGTAAAGGGTGACCATAGCCTTGTAGCTGGGACCTATATACCTATATATTTCTGATATTTTTCATATACACCATCATAAAGTCAGAATTAAGGGGGGGTGTTATAATATTATAAACCTACCACATACTTAGGATATAATTAACTAATCATTTTTTGTTAATTTCCTATATTCTGGACTAGGTAGTTGGCCTCCACTTGCACCACTTGGTCAATACTTTCCATAATTACCCCATGAGCTCCTTATACTAATTCTAAATAAGATTATTCCAACTTTATTGACTTCCCAGATTAGTAACTTTGCCTTCCTATCCTTTTCTGCCTTTAGACTGCTTTTCTTGCTTTTTAGTGGATAAGACAAAGCTAGTTAACTTGGCAGCTGCTATCTTTTGTGGCCAACCCATTCTCCATGATTTTCTCTCCGGATTCCATGATTAGTAATATTTTCCATCACTCATAATCACTTACTCATGCTTTATCCAATTCATGAGCTCTTGGACTGATTTGGAAAGTGTTTTAGTCACCTATTAGGGTTTCTCATGTTTGGTAAGCTTGTTTTATGAGCTAGCATGAGTTGTCTCCTTAGCAACTCGAACTTGTCTCTCAGGTATGTATTGTTTATGTACACTATTGTTAATAAATAATTCATGTAATATTTCTCAATCATTATTCACTTCTCTTACGTTTAGTCTCATTATTCCTCTCTCTAGTTTTCTTGTGCATCTTTGTAAGAGATATATTTAGTACGAATATTCACCTGTTGAATTTCTACTTGTTATTCAAGCATAGAATACCAATTCTCTACATGGAATCAAAGCCTTTCCTTTTATAATTTTACACTAATTGATGGCCTAACTTATCCCTTAAGGAGTTCTCGTCACATAGAAAAATTAAACTCAAACTATCAAGAAAATGATATTGTAAATGGAAAATGAGTATAAGCAGCTCACAAGAAAAGAATATTGTCCATGAAATGAGTATAAGCAGTTCATAACAATAATTAGAACAACATGTCAATTTCTTTATTGAAAATTGTTTTTTATTATAGACACAAAATATTAAAACAAATAAATTATTCAATATCATTTTTTAAAGATCTATCAGATTGATTTTCCTTATTGCACCGAGATGAACTTTGTACAACCCATTATGACGGAGAAGTGTAATTTCGTGCTCAATGTGGAGCTTACATGTGGCACTTTAATAAAATAATAATAAAATATTAATTTAAATACAATATACAATGTTGGCTCTAACCTAAAGTTCAAAACAAAAATATAGCTATCCCAATTAATTAAAACTAAAAAAGTTAATGAAACTTGGATACTTCTTGCTCCATGATTTGAGATATTTGTGTGATTCTAGGGATGATAGTATCAAGTTCTCACTATTTTCAACTAGAGGTCATATATTATCTAATTTTCTAATTGATATCACTTTCAACCAATGCAAGTTTGTCTTTGTCTATTTTTAACCAGAGGTCATATATTATCTAATTTCCTAATTGATATCACTTTCAACAAATGCAAGTTTTTCTTTTTCTAATTAATAACTTGATATGTATATCATGGATTTTTTTTTTATCTTTATAGCTTTGCAATTTTTTTAATTTTTATTTTAAGATTTGAGTGGCATTTATATTTTATGATTTCATATAATATTCTTTTATCACTAGTGTAAATTCATTTTGATCCATCCTAATCCAATGCAATGGGCAAACTTTTCCTCATGTTTTTGCACTTTGAAAAAGGTTTGCACCTTGATGGATTTAATTCTTATCGACACATGCTAGATTCATAGTTAAGATGGATCTACGTTGGTTAACTAAAAATAAATCTAAACTTATATCTCCAATGTAACACAAAAATCAAGGTCTATATTATGTTAAACTTATATTAAGCTTATATCATTTTGTATCATATCTATTAGTTATTAATCATAGGGCTTGCATAGAGGATTCATGAAAATTAGTTTTTCTCATATTGTTAAGTTCTTTTTTATGTTTGTAGTTTTACAATAAATAGTAAATTGAGATGGTTTGTAAAGAAATTGAAATATAATTTATTAATTTTTTAGTAAAAATAGATATATGTAAATATATTGTATGTGTGTGTAAGTGATACAATGATTATGTACAAGATACTGGAGATCAAGTGTCGTATGTCTCTCTTAGAGCTCTAGTGCTTTAACCATTCATCTTGGCTATACAAGTGCCTCCTTTGTTCCATTCCTCTCTCCTTTATTTTGTTCACACACTTTGGTATTACATTCACCCATATCCACACATCCAAGTTGATAATAAAACTTAATTCCTTTATATTTTTCTAAATCCTAGCACTTGAGTCCTTACTCATCTTTCAACTAATTAAAACATTTGACATAGGAATCCATATAATCTTGCTCTTGCCCAATTTGGTGTGTTCACTCTCCCCCATATAGGAAGAGGAAGACAATACCAATCACTATTTTGATTTAACATTTTTCAATGACACCATGGTTTTAGTCTTTCTCACTAATTAAGAAAACAAGAAGTCTACATGTACAAGGGATTGACTAAACCATGGAAACAACAATAATTTTTTGGGGGAGTGAGATTGAAACTTGTGCCTTTCCGAATTTTGAATTAGAACCCATATAAGAAAGAATGGAGAATAAAAAAACATAATCTATTTTTCACAAACTCCCATTTATTTATCACTACACACAACCCAACCTACCAAACCAAAAATTTACCAACCTCTTCCCATAAGGATTCAATAGCAATGAACTGCCCCATGCTCCTTAATATTCACATTAAATGAACGCCCAATTTCCTTAGTAGAACATTTCTTTCATGAGCACATAAATTTATAGACACCCTTCTATTGATGATGTTGAGTGATTTCTTTCATAGATCTCATTTTTTTATCTAATGGTTTCTATAATCTTCAAAGAGGTTGTGACCTCCTTCCTTCTTAAGACCTTTCATAATCCTGTTAGTGACCCATTGAATGTGAGAAGGTATATTCTTGCTAAAGTTTCTACTATTCACAAATCAATACTTGCTTCATTCTTTTTCATTGCTCATTTGGTGTCCCTATACTTTTATCCCATTCTTTTAAATACATTATTTAGGTGGGATTTTTATTTCTCTCGATGCTCCTCATTAATTATTGTAATTTACCTCATGGATAGGGTGTTAAGAACCCCATTTTTTTTAGTGGGGTGTTGATGAGAATTTGCATGAAGATAGCTCTTAGTGTGGTTTTTCTTCCTAATGAATTCATGGCCAAAGGAGAAATATTTCTTCCTGGTAATTAGTACATCCAAGAATAGAATTCTCTCATTCTCCTCCAACTCCATGGTGAACTTAATGTCATACGAGAGACAATTAAAGTGCTCAATTTTTTTTTATCTCATTGCTTCCAAAGTGAAATTTTACATTGATGTGAATCCACATATCTCTTCCATCTTGATGGCTTCACCGGATGTGTGTCCAATTCTCTTTTCTCAAAATTGTCCTTAAAAACAATTTCCAAATAAAAGAGAGAGGGGAACCCATTTCTATAGCACTAATTTACTCATAGAATTCCCCTTATAAGATACATATTGTTGAGAGGAGGCATACTTCCACCAATTTAGCCATATTTGGATCTATAACCTCTTTAACTACTTGGAAAACTCATTCTTGGGTTTTTTTTGTAAAAAGAGAGACCAAACTGAAACAAATCAAGATATCCTCAGGTTTTATGTTTTCTTTCTTGATAGTTATCACAAAGTCATTAAAACATTTAATGAGAGATTCAATATTTCCTACTAAGGTACCCAAGATTCCTGCTACATATTTTTCTACCTCATATGTCGGAGATCTAATTATGTTGATAATCAATTTGAGAGGAATTATTTCTTTATGGATTTTCTCGGCTTATCGACTTGTTAATGAATCATGTTTTGGATTTGAAATGTTAACAAAAAAAGGTATTTCCACACAGGTCAAATATCTTAAGTAACAACTCATACAAACCTATCACATATCAACACACTAATGTATTACACGGCTAAAACCTTAGAGAGGAAAACAATCCACATCCCTAACCAACACAACCACGTGAGGCAATACATTAAATTTTGTGAAAGGAAAATATTTTACAAATGATATTCTCATAATCAAACATAATCGAATGACCCTCCATGCTCTAAAATAGAGATCATGGAACAAACGGGTGCTAAGACATAAAATAATATAGTCGTTAAGATTTAGGAGAATGTGAATCATCAAATCACTTTATATCTAGAACATATCATGAACATAGGATTACACAAGTACAAATCCATACTAATGCACATTAAAGAAACACACTTAACCTAAAGACATATTAGATAAAGTTAATCTTAATTAAATCCTATGTTTCTAAATATCATAGCATCCCCCATTAAGAACAACTTGGGGATAGGATTAAAGGATTTACAAACATAGAATAATAGGAGAAGGAAGGAGGCATTTTAACTTATACCCCCTTAATGACAGATTATTTAAATCCTAACATAGATACAAGTTTGGAAAAAAACTCTTCTATGAGATACTTTGTGAAAATTTATACAACTTGATCATTTGTAGGGAAAAATGGCACTTTGAAAATGCGGTCTTGAATAAGCTTTCATACAAAGTGAATTTGTAGTTCAACATGTTTTCTATAGTGATGTGGAATTGGATTTTTGACAATGTTGGTGGAACTCTAACTATCACACCATAGGGTATTCAGACATTGTGGATGGAATTCAAACTTTGAACGGATCCCTGAAGCTAAAAGTCTTCTTGAATTGCATTAATTGGGGCTTGATACTTTAATTTTATTGAAGAAAGAGAAAGATTTTGTTGTTTCTTACAAGCCCAAGTTACAATTTTGGGACCAAGAATGAAAATATAACTTGCAATAGACTTTCAATCATTAGGGTTTCTAACCCAATCAAAATCAATGAAACCAGCCATCAAAGGATTCCCCCTAAATTGTAGCGAATCCCAAGCTTAATTGTATACCCAAAATATAATGAGGTGTCTTTTTTGGTAATTTCCAATCACTTTCATGGGATGTTTTCATACACTAGGAAACAATACCAACAACAAAGGAAATATCAGGAAAGGTATGAGGCAAGTACAAAATGATAACAACTAACTGATGGTATAAGGTGGCATCTACTTTAGGTGTAATGCAGGTGGAATAAAGTTTGACTTGATAATCGAAGGGAGAAGTGGTTGGTTTACAATTCTCCATGTGAAAGTGGTTAAGAAGATCACATGCATACTTAGACTAATAAATAAAATTTCATTCCTTGGTTTACAAGACTTGGAGGCTAAGGAAATAATAGAAATGTCCTAGGTGTGTTATTTCAAATTTCCTCTTAAGGCTAGATTTCACACGGGTTAAAATTTTAGGGTCAATACCAATGAGAACAAGAAAACCAAATGACATCTACAATAGAACAAGTATTATGAGATGGTTTCCTACTTTGTTGGTATAAACATTGGGGTCCAAATGACATCTAGGAAAACCAGTGTCAAGAAGAAAGCTAGCAATTTTAGCATACCAAGCCTAAGGGTCTTGCTTAAGGGATAGAGATATTTATTAAGGTGACAGACATTGCTAGACTATTTCCAAACATATCCAAGAGGTTGTCCCATGAAAATGTGTTCTTGCAGATCCCCACACAAGAAGGCATATTTGACATCCATTTGATGTGTAACGTCATCGATCACCTTGGTGGCCTCTTAAGGCGACGGGAGATTTCTTCGAATGACCAAACCAAAATTTTATTTCCTTTGATACCATCTGATATATTTTTCTTTGACCAAATTGATCACCAGAGAAACCGTACTCTCACTTAATCAATTCCTCAATCAACTTTATGATCGATCCCAACTTCCTAATAATCAAAGCCGGGACCTATTTGCCCGACGATTTGCACCGATTGGACGACTGGCCGAGTCGGACGTGACCGGTCACGTGCGGCCGGTCGTCCGATCGGTGCAAATCGTCGGTTCAAAAGTTTACTTCATAATCAAATCCGATGGCCTTGATGCAATCTTGATGATTTAACTATCAAGATCCAATGGTCATTGTTCACCTCGATGGCTTAATCAAACTTCCTTGACCTTTTCGACCGAACACATTTTTCATTTCTGGCCCCAATTTCTCTGAAATCTGTACAGTCGAGATTCGAAATCTAAGAACACAAACTATTCACCTGTGAAACATTGCAGACGTTTCGACCTTGATACTTCTGACATAGACAGTCGAAACTTGGAACACATAACAATTTCATAACATCTACCCTCCAACTTCTCGAACCTGATGTCTTGACTTTGGCAATTGAAAACCGGAACACCTAACGGTATTTCAACCAAAATTGACTCGATGTTTTGACTCCGATGCCCACATGGCCCAAAAAATGGTAGAGTTAAAAGTCTAGCCATCAAAACATTCAAAACCAGGTCTGAAAACTACTTGGAATTAAATAGAGCATTACAGAGTTTTTCCAAAAATAAACTGTCCCCTTTTACAGAATATAGCCTAACGTATTGGCCGCATAAGATAAGGAAAAAAAACATAAGCAATAAAACTGAAGGAAAGATAAATCATGTCCGTACCAAAGTCCATTCCTCTACTGGTTGAACCGTGGAGACTTCATACGTTGGATACACCTCGGTCTACTCACGAGAAGGCCCATTGCTTTCTTTTTCCAACAAACTGATATCAACTTGGATTACTTCCAACATTTCCTTAAGATGCACATACTGGGATTCATTTTGTTCATTCGAGAGCATCCTCTGCTCCTGGTGGGTGCTCCTTAATCCCATAATGGGATTTCTCATCTCAACCAGCTTCCCTCCTATGACCCATTCTACCTCCGACAATCTGTGACGAATATATTCTACCTCTCCCACTTGTACACGATAACGACTTTCCAAGTCATCCAACTGAGTGCCCATGCACATTATGTCTATATAAACCCACCTATTCTTTTGTAAAACTGTATTCGATACCTCATACACATAGCGAGGCATCTTGTTATAGTATTCCATAACATACTTCATGCCCCAAACCCCATGCATGATTTCCTTCAACCTATCCTCCTCCTCTGACTGGGATCTATAAAGAGATTATCCATGGCTCTGGTATTTCTCACACACAATGGATTGTGACAAACGAAGGGAGGTTTCGGTCTGGTCTTAGTTGTAGAAGAGCTTGTTGCCAGGAATTTTGCACCTTCTGTGGACAAAAGTTGTTCCTTTGGTCCAAATGGTTCAGATCCAAAACAAATAGTTCACGACAAGGTTGGAAGACTTTCCCTAGAAGCTATAAACACCTAGAATGCAATATTTGATGGAGTGATGTGGCTCTTCTCTTATGACGAAAGGTCTCCAAGGAAATACCTGCATAAACACATCAAACACACGAGAGATCAAAGATACCAGAACATCATCTATAGATCTATGTCAGTGACTAGGAAATCTGACAATAACATGCAAGATTATAACATAACAAGTATATGGGAAAGGAACCAACTTTGCATTAATAAATGAAGAAAGATTTTACAACCTATTCCTTAGTGTTGATGTACTCCTTCACAAAACCAACATCTTGTCCCCAACAGCCCCAACTTGCTCCCTCAAGCTCACTTAACTGATAAAGGCCAGAATGTCAAAGCAACAACATAACTTTACTCTCTCCTCAACCATGGAGATTGAGCCTACTTTTATAGACTTGGAATGGATAGATATGGTTGAGAAATTGGTGGGTGAGGTGGCTAGGAGATCCTACAAGGATGAATCTCGAGCTCAACTGACCTTAGTGATCAGGGATAAGGGTGCCACGAAGCCTTCTTTCGAGAAGCTTCGTGGGAACCTCTCTTTTTGACTTTTGACCAGGGGCACCGCTTCTTGTTCACCATGATAGAGCGGTGTCAGTCAAAA
Source organism: Pseudotsuga menziesii (assembly GCA_001517045.1). Classification (NCBI taxonomy): domain Eukaryota; kingdom Viridiplantae; phylum Streptophyta; class Pinopsida; order Pinales; family Pinaceae; genus Pseudotsuga; species Pseudotsuga menziesii. The sequence goes on along the minus strand of LPNX011017498.1, from coordinate 200,369 downwards.
CCATGCATTGCTTAAAGGATAAAAGCAGTTCCATCGCTTATTACCAACATATTACAAGCGGTGCTGAAGAAGGTACCACTTGTTTACTAAAGGGTTGAAGTGATGCTGGATTTTTATATACAAATTTGATGTCTAGACCAATCTTCTTACTTCACAATTTTGGATTGAGGGCAACACTGAAGTTTGGGATCTCATCACATGCTGATGATGAGATTTAGGTATAACAGAGCCACCTATCGTAGTGTGTGTACTATTAAACTCCATAGATCCCAAGCCATACGAATGATCCACCATCCTAAAACCTGGACATATATCACAGAGAAACTTACCAAAGGAATGATTTGAAATCAAACGAAAGGAAAAATCCAGATGGGAGGTGATAAATAACATCCTTGACCACTTCCACTATAAACCATCTGTCCCTTGCACATTTATTGACGTTGATGGATAATGCTTCTAGTCCCATCACCCTATCATTCAAGCGAGCACCATTAAAGCCACCCCTAGTGGGATACCGAATACCATAATGCCTAAATTTGAAAGTCGTTCATCCATTTGACTATAGGATTGGGCACATTATCAAAATTTAACCACCCTTGGCCTAGGTTAACCCCTTTGTTTGCTTGCTTATCCACTAGGGAATTATTATGCCTCTTAACATGTAGGAATTGAAATTTGTTGAGCTCTTTAACAAATGAAATAGTTATATTATGCACTTTCCTGATCTCCACCTTTCTACCAGATTGTAAGCTGTGCATGGCTTGAATAACGATCCAAGAGTACCCAAAGACCTAAAAGTCATGAATACCAAGGTATTGCATAAGTTTGATACCTTGCATGAGAGTCTCCCACTTAGCTTGGTTATTTGTCCTTTGCCCCAAACCTCAAGCAAAGTAAATAACAAACCCCCAAAAAATAAGTAACTTGATTTCCACCAAGATTAAAAAAACCCCTCCCACACCTGGCTTTCCAAATGTTTAATCTTTGAATACAAATAATAATTTGTTTTTTATAATCTTGTTGAATATATCTATAATATACTCATTTATAAACAAAAATGTTACACATTACATCTATATCATACTAATATTTTTAAAAATATTATATTAAACTAAATTATACTAATTATTACACTTTAACATGAGTCATCTACATTATATACCTTCCTGAAATTAAGTTATAAATTACACAATGCAATAAATATTTTAATATAACTAAACTCAATCTGACATTCTATTTTATGGAAGAAAAGACCATATTAGATATCATCAAACACAAAAGTATATAATTTTAGGAAAAGGGACCATTGAGGCCTCAAAATAATTTTTCTTATTGAGGATTTCATGATAGAAAGGCCTATCAGAAATTTTCACGAACATGGTTTCAAAGGATTTCATGATAGAAAGGCTTATGAGAAATTTTCTCCTTTTTTTTATATTAAAAAAATAGTTTCATGTTTTCTTTAAAAAAATTTGTATGAAGTTCTTATTTTACAACAATTTTGTAAACACATATTTATAATCATAGTAGCATAATTGCCCAATATTAAACATAATACAGATACAATAAATTTGTTTACATTTTTTCACATATCATAAAATAACAACTATTTAAATTTTATTGTTTTATTTTTAATTTTGTTCTTAGTCTTTGTATAATTAGTTTTAGATTTTAAAAGCTTAAATATTTAAAACTAAGATCTATATTTTGTTTTATTCTTTAATTATAAACATTTAATATTAGATTAGATTTAAATTAGGTTTATTTTATAATATAAATTTTAGGAACTAGTTATTTTAGTTATAATTATATTTATTGGAATATATTATTAGAAATTTGTTTTATTCTCCTTCTTGGAGACTATATATATAGAAGTTTTAATGTTTTCTTTGATTTTTGTGAGAAAAAGTAGAGAAAAATGGTCCATGACAGGTCTTACAAGCAAATATTGAATGCTTTATGTATATTTAAAAAATTTAACTTTGAAAAATAAGTTTTTTTTAATCTATAAGCAACCTACTCCCATATTATTACTAGATTTTTTAGTTACGCATTTTTTTTCGTATCGAATCGTATTCGTACTCGAATTATACCACTATGTTTATAATATTAACATTTTACCATTAGAAAAATAAATGAATAAGTTAAGTTTGAGCTATTATCTACATGCGTTTATATTTGTTGTATTTATTATTCATCCTTTCTCATTGAGTGGCCGTATAATATTAACTAACATTTTGCCATTAGAGCGATAGGCTAAGTATGAGCTATTTTGTGCATGTGTTTACCTAAAAATCATTTTCTTATATTTGTTCTATTTATTGTTCATTCTTTTTGTTTGAGTGGCTTGAATTGGTTTTGATTAACTGTTAGCCTTGACACAACGTCTTTATAATATTAAGTATCATTTTACCATTAGAGGGATAAGAGTTATTTTATCGTCTATCTTCTCCCACTAAGTGACTTGAAATAGGTTTGATTAATCGCTAACCTTAACCCAAGGTTTTTAGGGAACTTTAAATGACTCCCTCTACTTGATGATGGATTTATTAATCTATGTGTCATTAGAGTTAGCAATGTGAACACTATTGATGAGAGTAATAATAACACCACTCATAATGTTAAGGATCTTTTTCCTTTTAAAAAGTATATTATGAAGTAATATTACGTTTGAGGACAGTAACATTGGTATATCCATCTATAAATACGGTAATGTGTTTATTTCTTTCAAAGGATAAATCACGTTGGATTAATTTTTGGTAGGCTTCTACTTAAAAATGTCAATAAGAATTAGGTTAAAGAAGTTTGGAAGCCTCATGGGTGTCATTGTGTCTACATAATGAGCTTAACCAAATGCTTCTTCCTATTTCAATTTGTTGGGAAATATCATGTCCAAGAATTAATTACTTATGGTCATTGGTTATGAAAAGACATTGTAGTAGAGGTAGTTTTCTCTTAAGGGGAGGAGGGTTTCTCATCCAACTAGGTGGCCTAACTTTCTTATCATTTATGGGTAGAGTTCCAGAGTCTTGCCATGTAGTTCTATCCTTTTCTTGAGACAAATTTATGTTAACTGGAGGGTTTATCTACCATCATCTTGCATTCTTTATCAACCTTGGGCCTTAGAAAGGCGTTTAGATTTTATGGAAACCTCTGTAAATATATAGTCAAGTAAATTAACATGTAAAACACACATGTTCATTACTAAATACTAGACCATAAAATCTACGACTATGAATTGTTAGAATATTATAAACCCACTACATACTTAGGATATAATTAAATTGTCATTTTTGGGTAATTTCCTATATTATGGACTAGGTAGTTGGCCCCCACTTGCACCACATGGTCAATAATTGCCATAATTACCCTAGGAGCTACTTATACATATTCTAGATAATATTCTGCCAACTTTATTGACTGCCCAGATTAGTAACTACGCCTTCCTATACTTTTCTTCCTTTAGACTTCCTTTCCTTCTTTTCACTGGATAAGGTAAAGCTAGTTAACTTGGCGATTGCTATCTTTTGTGGCCAGCCCATCCTCCATGATTTTCTCTTTAGATTCCATGATTAATAATCTTTTCCATCACTCATCATCACTCACTCATGATTTATCCAATTCGTGAGCTCTTGGACTAATCTGGAAAGTGCTTTAGTCACCTATGGTGGTTTTTCATATTTGATAAGTCTGCTTTATGAGCTAGCATGTGTTGTCTCCTTAGCAACTTGAATTTGTCTCTCAAATATGTATTATTCATGTATATTATTGTTGTTCAATAATACATGGAATATTTCTCAATCATTCTTCACTTCTCTTGTGTTCAGACTCATTATTCCTCTCTATAGTTTTCTTGTGCATATCTGTAATAGATTTATTTAGTAGGAAGAGTCATCTGTTGAATTTCTATTTGTTATTCAAGCATAGAATATCAATTATCCTCATGGAATCAACAAAAAAACATAGTTTTTCTGTGTGCAGGTTATAGAGAGAATCTTCAGGAGCACATCAACAACAAAGCATGGATTTTTCTTCAACTATGATCGTGACTCCCTACAACTATCATGAATGGAAGTCCAAGATTGGCATTATATTGTGTAGTAAGGGTATCTACAGAGTTTCTATGGTTTTAGAGAATGAGCCAAATGCTATTGTTGATAAAGCTAAGTGGAATAATCGAATGGATGAAGCCTATGGATTGTTTTGTCTCTTAGTTTCTTCGGATCTTATTTTTCATCTTGATGGTTTGACCACTCTAAACCAAGTGTGGACCGAAATTGAGTCTCTCTTTGGAGTACAAGATGAGATAATAACACATCAATTAGAGAATGAGTTAATCTCATTGAGTCCAAGCAGTTTCGAATCCATGGAAGGATTCTTCACCAATTGCAAGTCACTTCTTCTTATGCTCAAGCAATGTGGGATTGAGAAGAAGGAAGATCAATTGATTCTTTCCATCCTTTCAAAATTGAGTCTGGAATACTAAGTTTTTGTGTCAACTTTCCATGCTAATATGATTGCTATTTTGAATTGGAAAATTCCTTATTTGAGTACATGCCTTGATTCACTTACTAAAGAGAAAGACAATTTCATTCATATGGGAGCTCTTAAAAACTCCAAAAGCAAAGATCGCGCTCTTGTAGTTCAAGGAATAAAGAATTCAAAGTCAAAATAAAATAAAAAAGTGAAAGAGAAGAATCCAAATTCAGATGATGAAGATGAAGGTTCAAATCTTACTAATGAAGGTTCAGATTCCATGAAGAAAGTCAAGAAGAAAGGGAGCTCATCCAAGTGTTCTTATTGCAGAAAATGATTTCCTTCTAAGAATAAATTTTTCAAGAATAAAATGGACATCATGGCCAAGTTGCTTGAGAAACATAACATTGATGTACCATATAAACTAGGGAAGCCCGTTGAATCCCTAGAGCACTTTCACAATGCTCACTCCCAAGGTAATATCAATTATGCTTTGAGTGCCAGAGTTGAATAATTTTCTCAACTCTCTGATATATATGAATCAGAAATATCAGTGTCTTCCTTGGATAAACCACCTATCAGTTCACTAGAGCCATCTCCCAATACTTGTGTTTTTCCACTAGGCCCTGACTTGTCTTTTTCCAGCTCTTTCTCATTCCATTCAAATGCGTTTGATTCTAATTTAGAAGTATTTTTCACGATAATATGTAGGTTATGACATCATCCATACCATTTACCCATATTTTGAATACTCCTAAGACTATACAAACCCCAAGTTCATTAGTTGATTCCTCATTGGATTCCTATGCAGTGTCACTTGTTTCTGCTGGTTTCAAGTCTTGTTTATTTTTCACTGGTTGGTTATCCATATCATTAGTCATTACTTTTATTTTTTTACACATGTTTGGATCTTATCTAAACATCTATGGTTCATATTTCAAGACCATATACCATTCAAATTTACTCATCCACCGGTTTTACCCAGTTGCACATCCTTTTACTACTATGGCCCTATATACTCATGGAGACACTATACCTTCTGGTGTTTACTACTGCATATGATAATATTTATGATATTTAAGAGTATTTTAATCCTTGTTTCATAATTTGGAGGGTGCTACATCAGTTTGAAAGGAAGATACATGATATAATTCACCATTTTGTAGCTATACAAGGAACTGTTTGTATTGAGTTTCTTACTCTTTAGGAAGGAGTATGCACATATATATTTTCCTTTAATGATTATGTTTTCAGATCAGAGTATGTTTGAAGTAATAATAATTCATATAATTCTCCTTCATCATTAGATGACGAGCTACAAGGATCCTCTCCACTAATTTTTTGTAGAGACTACATTGATGCTTTAGTGCATGATCATGTAGTTCACAACTTCTTCATCAAATTCTTCAGAAAGAAGTAGTTCATTCAGCACATTCAAGTGAAGAAAAAGATAAATTGAATAAATGTTGTTCATTTCAGTGCCAAGTCTCTTTTGAGGGAGGAGTTTACCCATGTGCTTTTGCCTCTTTCCTCAGTTTTTTGGACAAAATAAATTGTAAAGGGTGACCATAGCCTTGTAGCTGGGACCTATATACCTATATATTTCTGATATTTTTCATATAAACCATCATAAAGTCAGACTTAAGGGGGGGTGTTATAATATTATAAACCCACTACATAGTTAGGATATAATTAACTAATCATTCTTTGTTAATTTCCTATATTATGGACTAGGTAGTTGGCCTCCACTTGCACCACTTGGTCAATACTTTCCATAATTACCCCATGAGCTCCTTATACTAATTCTAAATAATATTATGCCAACTTTATTAACTTCCCAGATTAGTAACTTTGCCTTCCTATCCTTTTCTGCCTTTAGACTGCTTTTCTTGCATTTTAGTGGATAAGACAAAGCTAGTTAACTTGGCAACTGCTATCTTTTGTGGCCAACCCATTCTCCATGATTTTCTCTCCGGATTCCATGATTAGTAATATTTTCCATCACCCATAATCACTTACTCATGCTTTATCCAATTCATGAGCTCTTGGACTGATTTGGAAAGTGTTTGTCACCTATTGGGGTTTCTCATGTTTGGTAAGCTTGCTTTATGAGCTAGCATGAGTTGTCTCCTTAGAAAATCGAACTTGTCTCTCAGGTATGTAGTGTTTATGTACACTATTGTTAATAAATAATTCATGTAATATTTCTCAATCATTATTCACTTCTCTTACGTTTAGTCTCATTATTCCTCTCTCTAGTTTTCTTGTGCATCTCTGTAAGAGATATATTTAGTAGGAATATTCACCTGTTGAATTTCTACTTGTTATTCGAGCATAGAATACCAATTCTCTACATGGAATCAAAGCCTTTCCTTTTATAATTTTACACTAATTGATGGCCTAACTTATCCCTTAAGGAGTTCTCGTCACATAGAAAAATTAAACTCAAACTATCAAGAAAATGATATTGTAAATGGAAAATGAGTATAAGCAGCTCACAAGAAAAGAATATTGTCCATGAAATGAGTATAAGCAGCTCATAACAATAATTAGAACAACATGTCAATTTCTTTATTGAAAATTGTTTTTTATTATAGACACAAAATCTTAAAACAAATAAATTATTCAATATCATTTTTTAAAGATCTATCAGATTGATTTTCCTTATTGCACAGAGATGAACTTTGTACAACCCATTATGATGGAGAAGTGTAATTTAGTGCTCAATGTGGAGCTTACATGTGGCACTTTAATAAAATAATAATAAAATATTAATTTAAATACAATATACAATGTTGGCTCTAACCTAAAGTTCAAAACAAAAATATAGCTATCCCAATTAATTAAAACTAAAAAGTTAATGAAACTTGGATACTTATTGCTCCATGATTTGAGATATTTGTGTGATTCCAGGGATGATAGTATCAAGTTCTCACTATTTTCAACTAGAGGTCATATATTATCTAATTTTCTAATTGATATCACTTTCAACTAATGCAAGTTTGTCTTTGTCTATTTTTAACCGGAGGTCATATATTATCTAATTTCCTAATTGATATCACTTTCAACAAATGCAAGTTTTTCTTTTTCTAATTAATAACTTGATATGTATATTATGGATTTTTTTTTTAATCTTTATAGCTTTGCAATTTTTTTTATTTTTATTTTAAGATTTGAGTGGCATTTATATTTTATGATTTCATATAATATTCTTTTATCACTAGTGTAAATTCATTTTGATCCATCCTAATCCAATGCAATGTGCAAACTTTTCCTCATGTTTTTTCACTTTGAAAAAGGTTTGCACCTTGATGGATTTAATTCTTATCGACACATGCTAGATTCATAGTTAAGATGGATCTACGTTGGTTAACTAAAAATAAATCTAAACTTATATCTCCAATGTAACACAAAAATCAAGGTCTATATTAAGTTAAACTTATATTAAGCTTATATCATTTTGTATCATATCTATTAGTTATTAATCATAGGGCTTCCATAGAGGATTCATGAAAATTAGTTTTTCTCATATTGTTAAGTTCTTTTTTATGTTTGTAGTTTTACAATAAATAGTAAATTGAGATGGTTCGTAAAGAAATTGAAATATAATTTATTAATTTTTTAGTAAAAATAGATATATGTAAATATATTGTATGTGTGTGTAAGTGATACAATGATTATGTACAAGATACTGGAGATCAAGTGTCGTATGTCTCTCTTAGAGCTCTAGTGCTTTAACCATTCATATTTGCTATACAAGTGCCTCCTTTGTTCCATTCCTCTCTCCTTTATTTTGTTCACACACTTTGGTATTACATTCACCCATATCCACACATCCAAGTTGATAATAAAACTTAATTCCTTTATATTTTTCTAAATCCTAGCACTTGAGTCCTTACTCATCTTGCAACTAATTAAAAAATTTGACATAGGAATCCATATAATCTTGCTCTTGCCCAATTTGGTGTGTTCACTCTCCCCCATATAGGAAGAGGAAGACAAGACCAATCACTATTTTGATTTAACGTTTTTCAATGACACCATGGTTTTAGTCTTTCTCACTAATTAAGAAAACAAGAAGTCTACATGTACAAGGGATTGACTAAACCATGGAAACAACAATAATTTTTTGGGGGAGTGAGATTGAAACTTGTGCCTTTCCGAATTTTGAATTAGAACCCATATAAGAAAGAATGGAGAATAAAAAAACATAATCTATTTTTCACAAACTCCCATTTATTTATCACTACACACAACCCAACCTACCAAACCAAAAATTTACCAACCTCTTCCCATATTCTTCAATAGCAATGAACTCCCCTATGCTCCTTAATAGTCACATTAAATGAACGCCCAATTTCCTTAGTAGAACATTTCTTTCATGAGCACATAAATTTATAGACACCCTTCTATTGATGATGTTGAGTGATTTCTTTCATAGATCTCATTTTTTTATCTAATGGTTTCTATAATCTTGAAAGAGGTTGTGACCTCCTTCCTTCTTAAGACCTTTCATAATCCTGTTAGTGACCCCTTGAATGTGAGGAAGGTATATTCTTGCTAAAGTTTATACTATTCACAAATCAATACTTGCTTCATTCTTTTTCATTGCTCATTTGGTGTCCCTATAATAATATCCCATGCTTTTAAATACATTATTTAGGTGGGATTTTTATTTCTCTCGATGCTCCTCATTAATTATTGTAATTTACCTCATGGATAGGGTGTTAAGAACCCCATTTTTTTTAGTGGGGTGTTGATGAGAATTTACATGAAGATAGCTCTTAGTGTGGTTTTTCTTCCTAATGAATTCATGGCCAAAGGAGAAATATTTCTTCCTGGTAATTAGTACATCCAAGAATAGAATTCTCTCATTCTCCTCCAACTCCATGGTGAACTTAATGTCATACGAGAGACAATTAAAGTGCTCAATTTTTTTTATCTCATTGCTTCCAAAGTGAAATTTTACATTGATGTCATCCACATATCTCTTCCATCTTGATGGCTTCACCGGATGTGTGTCCAATTCTCTTTTCTCAAAATTGTCCTTAAAAACAATTTCCAAATAAAAGAGAGAGGGGAACCCATTTCTATAGCACTAATTTACTCATAGAATTCCCCTTATAAGATACATATTGTTGAGAGGAGGCATACTTCCACCAACTTAGCCATATTTGGGTCTATAACCTCCTTAACTACTTGGAAAACTCATCCTTGGGTTTTTTTTGTAAAAAGAGAGACCAAACTGAAACAAATCAATATATCCTCAGGTTTTATGTTTTCTTTCTTGATAGTTATCACAAAGTCATTAAAACATTTAATGAGAGATTCAATATTTCCTACTAAGGTACCCAATATTCCTGCTACATATTTTTCTACCTCATATGTCGAAGATCTAATTATGTTGATAATCAATTTGAGAGGAATTATTTCTTTATGGATTTTCTCGGCTTATCGACTTGTTAATGAATCATGTTTTGGATTTGAAATGTTAACAAAAAAATAATGGACACTATGGATTTGTTTGACTAAAATAAGGTATTTCCACACAGGTCAAATATCTTAAGCAACAACTCATACAAACCTATCACATATCAACACACTAATGTATTACACTGCTAAAACCTTAGAGAGGAAAACAATCCACATCCCTAACCAACACAACCACATGAGGCAATACATTAAATTTTGCGAAAGGAAAATATTTTACAAATGATATTCTCATAATCAAACATAATCGAATGACCCTCCATGCTCTAAAATAGAGATCATGGAACAAACGGGTGCTAAGACATAAAATAATATAGTCGTTAAGATTTAGGAGAATGCGAATCATCAAATCACTTTATATCTAGAACATATCATGAACATAGGATTACACAAGTACAAATCCATACTAATGCACATTAAAGAAACACACTTAACCTAAAGACATATTAGATAAAGTTAATCTTAATTAAATCCTATGTTTCTAAATATCATAGCATCCCCCATTAAGAACAACTTGGGGATAGGATTAAAGGATTTACAAAGATAGAATAATAGGAGAAGGAAGGAGGCATTTTAACTTATACCCCCTTAATGACAGATTATTTAAATCCTAACATAGATACAAGTTTGGAAAAAAAACTCTTCTATGAGAGACTTTGTGAAAATTTATACAACTTGATCATTTGTAGGGAAAAATGGCACTTTGAAAATGCGGTCTTGAATAAGCTTTCATACGAAGTGAATTTGTAGTTCAACATGTTTTCTATAGTGATGTGGAATTGGATTTTTGACAATGTTGGTGGAACTCTAACTATCACACCATAGGGTATTCAGACATTGTGGATGGAATTCAAACTTTGAAAGGATCCCTGAAGCTAAAAGTCTTCTTGAATTGCATTAATTGGGGCTTGATACTTTAATTTTATTGAAGAAAGAGAAAGATTTTGTTGCTTCTTACAAGCCCAAGTTACAATTTTGGGACCAAGAATGAAAATATAACCTGCAATAGACTTTCAATAATTAGGGTTTCTAACCCAATCAAAATCAATGAAACCAGCCATCAAAGGATTCCCCCTAAATTGTAACGAATCCCAAGCTAGATTGTACCCAAAATATAATGAACTGTCTTTTTTGCTAAATTCCAATCACTTTCATGGGATTTTTTCATACACCAGGAAACAATACCAACAAAAAAGGAAATATCAGGAAAGGTATGAGGCAAGTACAAAATGATAACAACTAAATGATGGTATAAGGTGGCATCTACTTTAGGTGTAATGCAGGTGGAATAAAGTTTGACTTGATAATCAAAGGGAGAAGTGGTTGGTTTACAATGCTCCATGTGAAAGTGGTTAAGAAGATCACATGCATACTTAGACGAATAAATAAAATTTCATTCCTTGGTTTACAAGACTTGGAGGATAAGGAAATAATAGAAATGTCCTAGGTGTGTTATTTCAAATTTCCTCTTAAGGCTAGATTTCACACGGGTTAAAATTTTAGGGTCAATACCAATGAGAACAAGAACACCAAATGACATCTACAATAGAACAAGTATTATGATATGGTTTCCTACTTTGTTGGTATAGACATTGGGGTCCAAATGACATCTAGGAAAACCAGTGTCAAGAAGAAAGCTAGCAATTTTAGCATACCAAGCCTAAGGGTCTTGCTTAAGGGATAGAGATATTTATTAAGGTGACAGACATTGCTAGACTATTTCTGAACATATCCAAGAGGTTGTTCCATGAAAATGTGTTCTTGCAGATCCCCACACAAGAAGGCATATTTGACATCCATTTGATGTGTAACGTCCCCAATCACCTTGGTGGCCTCTTAAGGCAACGGGAGATTTCTTCGAATGACCAAACCAAAATTTAATTTCGTTTGATACCATCTGATATATTTTTCTTTGACCAAATTGATCACCAGAGAAACCATACTCTCACTTAATCAATTCCTCAATCAACTTTATGATCGATCCCAACTTCCTAATAGTCAAATCCGATGGCCCTAATGCAATCTTGATGATTTAACTATCAAGATCCAATGGTCATTGTTCACCTCGATGGCTTAATCAAACTTCCTTGACCTTTTCGACTGAACACATTTTTCATTTCTGGCCCCAATTTCTCTGATATCTGTACAGTCGAGATTCGGAATCTAAGAACACAAACTATTCACCTGTGAAACATTGCAGACGTTTCGACCTTGATACTTCTGACATAGACAGTCGAAACTTGGAACACATAACAATTTCATAACATGCACCCTCCAACTTCTCGAACCTGATGTCTTGACTTTGGCAGTTGAAAACTGGAACACCTAACGGTATTTCAACCAAAATTGACTCGATGTTTTGACTTCGATGCCACCAATGTCAGGAGTCGGAAGTCAAAACTGCATGTCCATTTTAACAATAAAAGGTGTTCACCTAGCTCTCCATGGTTTAAACCATAGTCATACATCATATTCCCACCATTATTTCCTTCATTTTGACCTTCACAATTGTATTTTCACTAACAATGGTCTAAAACATCAATATTCCTTCCCATAAATGAAGGGACAATGGGCATTTATTGTGATATATCCCCACTCTCTCCCAAAAAGGGTAAAAACCATAAAAATTGAGAATGGGTAAAAAACCCTAGATAAATACCATGGACAATAAAATACCATGGGTCAAAAAACCCTCAAGACCTATAAATACATTGTGAAGGATTCCTCCAAAACACTTTTTCCCATTTTCCATCAGTCACATCACATACTCTTTCTGCCATTATTCCCACATTTTTCCATGCCATTCCCATGGTATATGTTTACCTTTCTCCATACTCATTTGGATCCATCTCCCATCCGACAATTAGATGTGGAAGAGACTGGAGACCAAAACCATGGAGCTGCAGGACCATTTCCTGGGATGGATACAGTGGCCCAAATTCAAAATAAAGGTGTGTTCATTGTTATTTCTTGCATTAGTTAGTTATATATATGTGAAACCCTAAAAAATATTTGCTATTGTTGTCATGTTTCTTTTGTTATTGTTGAACTCTTCCTTATTCTTTGGACGAGCTAAGGTTGGTGATTTTGCACGTATTAGGCCCGAGAAATCCCCACTACAGTCCAACATCCAACTAAACCATCCTATGTACCAACTACAACGCTACTGATGTCAGGAGATAGAATTTAGGGTTCATCACGTGCCCTTGGAAAATTATACTCTAATTCTGATGTTCGAAGTGAAACTTTGTCACCCAAATCAATGGCTTGGATTAACTCTATATGGGAAATCAACGATCACGATTTCTTCAATTCTCATAGGCCAACACTTAGTCATTTTTCCAATTTTTGGTATGTGCGTCAACCCAACCATTCAACTATCAAACTCAGATCACAACACGCACATTAGCTTCTTGCACTCCATATTTGACTCTACAGGATTCATAACTTATGGAAATGCAATTAACCATGCACAACAAGCGTTCATTCTATCTAATAGTGAAAATCGATGCATAAAAGAAATTCTTTAGCACAAATTTAACAAGACATATACCAAACATGAGGATAACTCTATTACATATATGAACAACTATTGTTAAGCAATTTAAACTTGATTAGTCAATCCCTTCTTCATGCACACATAGTCATTTAGAACATTACTATGCACATAAATAACTTGATTCACAACTATTATCCATAATCATTGAACATTCAAACCATATAAATAAATTAAGCATTCTTGAACCATAAATGGACATTCAAACACCACATAAATACTAACCTTTCAAGAATTTGTGCAACAACTGGATATGTGAGTGCAACATTCCACCCAACGATAGATCTCTACTTGGCATATATTCTTTTAGAATTGAGAGACCACCCCTGAGCTAGGATATGATATCCATTAGAGAGGAACTAGACAAACTCATTTAAACCCAAAACCATAACCATCCATACTAAGCCAGTAACCTAATAGGTTTATGAAGCATACATGGAGGTAAAAGAAGGGAATGCTAAGACAATGAGCTTAATCACAAAGCTATAGGAATATCACTCAGTTTAGCTATCCATACCCATAATACCTACCACACCCAACACAAGGAAGGCCCCCTTCGTTACTAAACAGTCCCTCAAGAAACCCTTCCCTCCAATGCTATTCAGGGTGGGTATAGAAAAGTTTCGGCTGCTAATTTCTCAGAGATGTTTTCTTTCATTGGGTTTTACAACCCATCCCTCCCTTGGTTCTCCCCAAATCCTAATTCTATTGGATTTTCAACCCCATACCATGTTGGGTTCAACCACTCGAACCCAATTACAGGTTATTCTCCAATTGCCAATTCTGTTGATTCCATTGCTATCTAGATCATGTGTGCGACTCACACAAGTTATGCTAGGAATTATCTCTCCCTATTTCTCCCTGCACACAAATCTCTTTTATATGCGTGCATCAATCATGGGTGAGAATATTGACTCCCTCTTTCCTTGGTCTTGCTTCTCTTGCATGGGAATGGTGGAACACACTTCAATGAGTGACTTGACTTCAGCTTCAAGCAATCCACCTCCATATCCTGTCACACCCATCACAACACTGTTATGCAGGTTTTCTTAACTCTTGATTTGATTCCTCAACCACCCTCTTACATCAATATTTTAGAACAGTTAAGAAAGTGCACTTGGGAAGCTACTTACCATTGATGGAATAGGGGTTCTCAAGGTGACATTTGGAAATGTTGGATTGGAATCCCACAACCCCCTCACCTCTCCCTAGTGGGTATAATAGCCCCTCATTCACATTTCCTCGATAGCCAATCTTGAACATTTAATTTGCATTATATAAATATTTACATATTTACATCTTCCATGGTTGCAAAATATGTAACACTTTCCTATATAAATCGATCATTCACTAGCGGGGCCTTGGCCGTGAGCTCCTCGCTAGGAATTATACATTGCATACATAAACATTTACATTACAAGCCAATAATTATAATAGAGGTTAAAATGGAAAAATTACAACCCCTCCCCCTTTAAAATAACATTGTCCTTAGTGTTCTCAAAACTTGAACAAAAATGGGTATGCCTCCTTCATGGCATCCTTTAGCTCCCAAGTAGCCTCATTCGGTCCAAGGTGCTTCCACTGCACCTTCACCTTGATGGTGGCATGTTTCTAGAGCAATGTTTCTGTCTTGTTGAGGATGCACATGGGCTCTACTTGGAAGTCTCCCTTGGGTTCCACCTGAATCACATTCCAATTAATCACATGATTAGGGTCGTGTACATAATTCTTAAGCAAAGAAACATGGAAAACATTATGCACTCTCATGCAAGTAGGAGATACAATCCTATGTGTATATGGTCCTATCCTATCAAGGATTTCAAATGGTCCACAATATCTTGGTGTCAACTTGGCACAACTCCCTAATTTTAGGGAACTTTTCTTGGGTTTAAATCTAAAGTACACATGATCTCCAACTTGAAATTGTTTATGCACTCTCTTCAAATTTGTGTAACTATTCTTCCTGTTCTGGGATGCTTTCAAATTATGTCTTATCTTCACAATTTCCTGCTCCATTCTTTCAAGCACCTCTTGCCCAAGTACTACCCTACTAACTGGAGGTATCCTTTACCATGCAAGGACTCAAATGGACTCATCTTTATGGATTACCGATGACTGTTTTTGTATGTAAATTCTACTAGGTGTAGATAATTCTCCCACTGAGATGGTTTTTCAATTACACACATCCTTAACATATCCTATATAAATTTTTCACCCTTTCATTTTGACCATCGGTTTGAGGATTATATGTTGTACTAAAGTTCAATTGAGTTCCCAATTCCTAAAACAAATCTTTCCATAACTTGGATTTGAATTTACATGTCTTTATTAAATTATGACCTTAGGTAATCCATGCAATTTGAATACCTCTTTCATGAATATACATTCTATGTCACTTGCCTTGTAAGTAGACTTAACTGAAATAGAATGTGTTGCCTTGGACAACTTGTCCACCACTACCATGATTGAATCATGCTACCTTACTATTCTTGGAAAACCTGTTATGAAATCCATAGAAATTACTTCCCACTTCGACTTTGGAATGGTAAAGGCTATAATAATCCCATTGGATGTTGGTGTGCCGCTTTAACTTGTTGATACTACTAGAGTCTAGAGATATACTCTATTATATCTGTCCTCATACTAGGCCAGAAGTACTGCTCTTTGGCTTCTGTTATGGTCTTCTGGTATCCTGGATATCTAGAGTATGGTTTTTGGTGAATTTCCTTAATGAAGATATTTATCAATTATGTGCAATTGGGAATATACAACTTGTTATCACTCATAAATTTCCTTTGTTCGTGGAAGGAAAATTCTAGAGGTAACCTCAAACCAAAATTTAGACTAAAAACTAGCCTTTTCAATCAAAGTGGACCGCCTTAACAAAATTGCCGCCCAAGGTCACCAAGGAAGTAACTTTTGTTTTCAATACGGTGGATAGATTTTTCAAACATAAATCGCATAAAGATTCTGATTATAATTGGTAAGATCAAGAGAAAGAAACCATTGGGATATGGAGTCAGACAAATAAAAGATATTTAACTTTACCTATAAAAATAATGAACAATATCCAACTCATAAGATAGGAATGCAATAATTTTCAATCATAAATTTCGAAATAAGATGGTAGCATATTTCAAGAGAAACAACCCATTACATCAAAGCATCAAGCTATGGAGGAATTTCAATGTAATGTTAGATAGAAAAGTATGAGAATTCAATTGCATGCATTTGTAGCAGCAGAAATGAATTCCAAACCATTTGTTCTCAATTGAATACTAAGAAGAAACACATATAATGAAAGATTGAGGTAATTATTAACACACACACGTAAATAAGAACACAAACTTAGAATAATTGCAACAAGAATTTATATTTCAGAGAAGAGTTCCCTTCCTTTGTTCTCTGTAAAATTGTATTCAAAGGTAAAAATATATTGTTTACAATTGTCTCCTTCTATGTTTGGCATCCAACCCCCAATACATCATAAAATTCAAAATATATACAAAGTGTCTCCTTGAGTGAATGATTAACAAATCACTTGTAGCACAAAGTTCTTATAACTAAATTCCTAATTTCTAGGAACCTAGTAACTGCAAGCTTTCCCTAAATAACAAGTTTTGAAAATCCACATGGCATGCCAAAATAGGTACCTGAACTGCTCCTTTGAACTGCGACATCTGTTCATCATTGATGTAATATTTATTTGGTATTTCCTAACTTCTCCACAACTTTCCATTGCTCTTGGTTTTGGACGTCGCATTCCATCATTTCCTTAATTGACACTTCCAATTCCACGTATAAAATATAAGAAATAGGTGTTAAATTACTTTGAGTAATCATAAATAGATCAAATATCGCAAAATCATCTGTTAATTTTTCAATGATGACTTTTCGAGTCACCCCTTTTGTTAAATCTTGAAATTTAGAGTGGTTCATACGACTGCACACCAACAGATTATGATATTGTTCCTGGGAGAGTAACATGTCGTCATTATCCCAAAAAGGAGGAAGACCATCATGAAAGGGTTTTTGAAATATTTGATTGAAATCTCTAATTTGAAGAATCATCTGATTTCCCTTTCCTGTACAACTTTGACAAGATTATGCTTATTAATAAATCTCCTAGCCCATAAAATAATGACCAATCTATCTCTAATTCCCATTTCCTACATATCTTCATACATCAAAGTATTTGGGAAATTAATGGTATTATGCGCTGCATCCAATGGCTTCTTATCCAAATTTTCATTAACCACCTTGCACCTTTGGAATCCCATATCTACTATCAAGCTTTTATCATTTACATAGTTCAAATAAGGTCTAAATTTTGTAATTTCTACTGCCAATGCATCCCAAATTATATGCTTAGATCCTTGTAATGGTGTCTTTCCTATTGCTTTTTCATTCAATGAATTGACCTTCTTTTGTAATTTCTTTTTCTCAATTGAAATTTTATTATTTTCCTCAATATTCTGAGCCAGTTCTTATTTAAGTCTGATACTCTCCTCTTTTAACTCCTTGATTTCCCCTTATCTTAAGTTAATATGCGACATGGAAACAAATAAATCCTCAGTAGGGGACTCATTCATTTGGTCTTCACTATGAATCAAAGGCTGACTCATCAATTCTTCCAACACTTCCTCTTCTTCCCTCCGATTTGCATTTCAAATTGAAATTTGTGATATGAATCCCGACCTTTCAACTTCCCAAGCTTTCTTTTCTTCCTGTAATTTTAATACTTTCCCTTTAAAGTCCATCGTCTCTTGATGAATTTTCTCTTTTTCTTGTTGCAATGTTGTTAATTCAAACAACTGAACATCCTATGTTCTCAGAACCTTCAACTTTTTCTTGAGTGCTTGAATAATGTTTTCTTTCTCTTCCAGCATCTTTTTAGTCACCTCAATATTTTTAGGTTCAGTTCCTGAGGTTATGATATCTTCCTGTAGTTTCTTAATTTGAACTGAACTTGGTTTATTCTCTACTTTTTCTTATCTACGATGTATTTACAACTTGTCAACTATTGATTGCAATTTTGTAATTTTCAAAGTAGCTTTCAACAAATCAGAATGCAATACATCACCGGTCTTCCTATGAAGTTGAATTTGATCAGGGACACTGATTTTATCCAACCTAAATTCCATCTCCGATACTTTTTCATCACTAACCACAACAAATTTAAAGGTATTCCTCTCTATATCCCTGGTGAAAATCAACGAAAGTTGCTGATCCGTTAATTTTCTCACCCAGGGAAAAATATTTTGTGTCTCATCCAAAGATTGTTTCTCTTTCTCTGCATAGATTGAAACAAAACCAAACTTAGATTTGTATCTAGAGTCTGACTCTATGATATTTTCATCAGTAAAAGAATATTGTTGTATTTGTACAGGATGTTGTTGTAAAAGAATGCTTTTCTCCGGATCATCCAAATTATGTTCATCTTGTCTAATTGTTTCCTTTCCAGACTGTATGTTCATTATTTTTTTTGAATTTCCATCATCAACGTCAATTATATCAATCTCTAAAAGGATTCTCTTATTCACTGAAACACAATTATATGGTGTCTAGACTGTTAAGGCCAAATCATTTCTTTTTTCCCCATCAGTCTCCACTACCTCTTCTTTAATCTCTTCATAATCCTGCTTGAAATTCAACAAATTAGCCAATTTATCCATGCCTTCTATCAGTTGATGTTTGAAGGATTTGTTCTTGTTTTGTTGTCTTCTTTGTGATATAATTTGTCGTGGATCATAATTTAATATTTCCATCTTTTGGAAATCCATAACTTCTATCAGCTTCTCAACAATAGATAATGCAACTTTACTTTTAAATATGAAAGGACCAATCTTAAAAGAAAAGTTTACATCAGAAGATTTCTTAAAGGCACCAAAATTTTCTTCCTCTAAACAGAATCTCTCTAATGAACTCAATTGAAAAAATCCTTGGAGTAAATAAGGAAAGCAATTTGTAATGTGGTCCAGTGAAATCATACAAACGAATAACATTAAACTCTTTATAAACAAACCATTCTCATGTACAATTATCTGGTGAAGGTTGCAAAGTATTCTTCATTTCCTCCATAACTCTAGGAAATTCTGCATCAAATATGATTCTATATACTTCCACCATAATTTTATTGACAAACTCAAATAAATTTATTTTCCCAGGAATCCCAGGAGAGAAAACCGTACCGATGAAACACAACTCAGACACATTAGAGTATAGAATCAAGTTCAAAAAATATGACCTGTACATGTGCTATCTCATTTGAGGAAAATTTGCAAATTGAGAGTGAATTGCACTGGCCATAAACTCATCTAAACCAAGTCAACAAACTTGGTTCGACTCTGGATCTGGTTCTCAGAAAGACTGACATTCAAGGGGAGAGCAATATTTTCCACTAACTTACCAGTTTTTAAAATATCTGACAAGAAAACATTTTTAACTTTGGATTTACACTCTCTATACAACTGAACCAGGGCTTCCTCACAAAAAAATTCAAGGTTCTCATGAAAATTTTGAGGTACATTCAAAACTTCAGAGACAACTTTCATAACAATTTGACAAAGGATTGTGGTGGTGTTCCTATTCATAATTACCCTTTCGGTTGGAGAATAATTACTAACGCACCATTTTATAAATTGTGGGAAGTGTAGGGTTTGTTCGACAAAAAAGTAGTATAGAAAAGAACCAAAAAAATTTAGAACGTCTCTTCCCCACGAGTTGAATTCCCATATATGTTCCTTAGACTGTGATACACTGCATACAGACAATACTGGGTCGAAGACATCCCCTTCCTTTTCAACTATGACCTATTATTTACTATCAATATGCTTAAATAGTGAAACTGAATTCAGACCGCAACCGGAAATGCAGACTGGTGTGTTGTCGGTGTCCCACCTCTTCCTTAACTTTGAGACAAAACAACCTTTTAAATTCCCAATGGTCCTTTTATACCACACACGAACCCAGTTTTGGGGGCCTTAGAAACTGGTTTATCCTTACCACTTTTCCTAGCATAATTCACCAAGTTGCACCACGTAGAAAGAGATTTACAATCCGCTACCGCTCCTTTCCCTTATCTTCCTCTCTACTCCATGCTCTGGATTGCTTTCCAACAACTTGTCTTTTCCTAACCAAATATCCGTCGTTCACCTATATCCCCATGCTCATGACTTCATACATGGGTCCCATGTCCATGTGCATACTCCGCACATCTTTTCCACTAGCGCTTATCGTCTCCACTCTTAGTCATATCACAAGGTCATATAGGATTTATTGCGCTAAAGAAAATTTATTCTTAGACCTAGTCAAATGCATCCAAACCTTAATATTTTAAGAACCTTTTAAAAAAATTGATTTCAAAACCTCCAAAGCATTAAAAATATAGAGTCAACATTTGTCTGCAATGGGGATGCTATCCTCCCTATGAGGTAGCAAATAACTCATAGACCTAGTGCCTTGTCTATTGATTTTTTTTTAAGTATCATTCCTCTTCCAAAGCTTAGGGCCTTCTCTTCGGGAATCAAATTTGGAAAAGTCGTCCATATCTGTAACTTTAATTTGCAATGGAAATGTACAATGTTTATATAAAATGAAATTTTGAGACCCTTCACTTAGAGTAATGTTTCAAAAAACTCCCATTTACTGGGCCTCCAACCAGTACTTCTCCATCCAAATCATGCCAGATAAATACATTGTTTCCTCGAAAATAAACTACGGTATATGGTCGCTTCCAAATATAATCAAAATGTTTAGCATCATCTTCGTTCTTGGAATCCCATTTTAAAACTAAATCACCAATTCGGAAATCTTCAGGTTTGTTTTTTTTTATCAATTTTTCTTGAAGTACCCAAGCTTTGTTAAATACTTCTTGCCTAAATTCTTGAACTTCTATCAAATGATAAATTCTCCTTTGAATTTCATTAGGCTCTTCTTCTTGATCTTTCAAGAGATTCATTAGAGTTAATCCCAATGAAGGAGGAAAAACTACTTATGTCCCATAAACCAATTGAAAAGGCGTAGTGCCAATTGACTTTTTAGGGCTAGCTCTATCAACCCATGAATAAAATATCAGTTTTGAATGCCAAGCCTTTTTGTTATCTCGTAGTAATTTTTTGATGATCCTAACCAGAATCTTATTGGATGATTCAACCAAACCATTTCCTTGAGGATAATATGTAGTCGAATGACCCAATGTGATATTATAGCTTTGACAAAAACTGGCCATTTTCTTAGACTTGAAAGCTTGAGCATTATCGGTAATAATCCTCCTCAGGAAACCAAATCTAGATAGGATATTATCTTCTAGAAATTTGATAATCACAACATCTGTAGCTCTTCGGGTTGGCACGAATTCAGTCCATTTGGTGAAATAGTCAGTTGCAGTGAGAATCCACTTATGTTGTCCTTAAGAAGTAGGATTTATTTCACCAATGAAATCTAAACCACACTGTAGAAATGGCGCTTCGAAATAAATCAACTTCAAAGGAAAATGTATCAACTTTATTCTTCCTTCAAATATTTGACATCGACGGAAAGACACTACTTCTTTATATACATAAAAAAAATGGTGGGCCAATAAAACCCTGCCATCAATATTTTGTTGATGGTAGATTTCCAGTAATTATGACCCCCACAAATACCTTCATGAAATTATTTCATAATGACCTTGTCCTCTTCTTCAAGTAAATAATTCAAAAAAAATCGTCCATGATCTCTCCAATTAAGGTAACCATTCATGATAGAAAATTTGGCTTCTTTCAACTTTATAGACCTTTCTTTAGTACTACTCAATTCTGATGGTGCTTCTAAATTTTGTAGAACATAAAAAATATCTTTATACCAGGGATATGAGACAAAATCTCGAGATACCTGTAACTCCAGTTCCTAGCCTGCTTCTGTTGACATATTGGAAATATAGTTAATCTGCAATGAATCACAATTTGATTGAGCCATCATTTTTTCCAAACCCTGTCCTTTGAACAACTTTGTGGGTTTTATTTCCAAGTCATATTCAAGGAGGAAAACTATCCATTTACCTTCGCGACCTTCAGGATCTGGTTGTGTTAGAATATATTTCACTGTATTATTTGGAACAAAACCAATAATGTGAGAATGCAGTATGTGTACTCTAAATTCCTTCAAATATTTAATTAGAGAATAGGCCCATTTTTCCATTATGTTATACTTGAGTTCAACATCTCTTAAATCTCTACTAAAATAGGCAATGGGATTCTCAAAACCTTCATCATCCTTTTGCAATAACACACCAGCAATTGTGTGTTCGGAAGCAAAAGAAAACAACAGGAAATCCTTTGAGAAATTAGGACCAACAAGAATAGGTGCTTCTGCTATTGCTATTTTTATGTTATCAAAGGATATTCTAACTTCAACTGTCCACTTAATTTCATTTCCTTTTTTTAGCATATTAATGATTGTCTTCAAGATTTCAACGAAATTAGAAACAAATTTCCTCAAAAAATTTACCTTTCCATGGAATGATTGAATTTCTTTCTTATTTTTTGGAATACCAATTTTTTGGATCCCAACAATTTTCCTTCCTTCATGGAAAAGTGAGACTTCTTGGGATTAAGAGAAATTCCAAATTTTCTTTGTTTCAAGGAAATATTTTTTCAAATGTTTCAAATGATCTACATCAATTTTAGAAAATACAGTTATATCATCCATGTACACAACCACAAAATTGTATTTCTCTTCTGCAAAGGATATGTCCATCGCTCTCTGAAAATTAGCACCTGCATTCATTAACCCAAAAGGAGTTTTGGCGTACATGAAGGTTCCCCGGGGTGTAGTAAAAGTAGTTTTCTCCCAATCCTATGGGTGAACTTTGATCTAATTGTATCCTGAGAATCCATCCAGCATGGAAATTCTTTTTTCCCCAACCACTTGATGCAAAATATGGTCCATTTTTGGAAGGGGATAGATATCTTTCAAAGAAACTTTATTCAAGTTTCTGAAATCTACACACAATCAGTTTTCTCCACTTTTCTTTCTCACATGTACTAAATTCTCAATCCACTTTGAAAATATTAGAGAAACAATTATCTTGGCATCAAAAAGTAATTCAACTTATTTTTCTAAAAGAGGAATTAGTGTAGGTTTTATTCTTCTCAACATCTGCTTAAAATGCTTCTCATTAGGATTTATCAGGATATTGTATTGAATTATAGAAGTATCATATTTCTTCATGTCTTCGTAGTTCCATGCAAACATATCTAAACAATTCCTCATCAACTCATTATATTTATCTCTTTCCTTTTGGGAAAGGATTCTAGATAACTTTACCATTTTAGGTCGTTGTTATATTCCAATGTTGCATTCCTGTACTTCATGATCATCTGGACTAACTCTGGTATTTTTGGCTACATAATTATTGTCAAACAATTTCTCTAAAGGACCTAATACTTGAGGAATACAATTATTCTTGAGTTGTATTATTTATTTTCCCCCAATGTTATTTAACAATTCTTTTGGATTAGGATCCCAGTCATCAACACCATTCTATTGTTCATCTTTCGAATCATCCTGGTTTTCTCCATCAATTCCCCCCCCCCCCTGCAAATTCATTTGTCAACTCAAAAAAAAAATTGATCTCAATGATTGTCTTCAAATACTTTCCAGTGTTTCACATTATCTGGTATAAAGGGTCTATGTTTAACCATAATCTCATATTTTATGGTTGGATGAATTGGGATTTTAAAAGTACTGGCAATGGTAGCTAAAGTATCTGTGATACTATTCTATTCTCTTGGGACCAGAAGAAATTTATGCTTAGTAAAAAAGTTTCCAAATAAGTCCCACACTTCATTCATGTAGGCCCTCATTTTGGGTGTTTCATTTTATAGACACCATTACCTCATTAACTATCAACTCAGACTCTACATACACAACTATCCTCCTCGCTCCGAAATCTTTCAGAATATTTAGGCCCAAAATCAAAGCTTCGTATTCAGAATCATTATTTATACATTCAAATCCTAGTTTGAAAGAGAGAAGCTTTGAATCATTACTAGATACGTTATCCACACACCGACCCCTGCACCATTTTTGTTGGTAGCTCCATCGAAATCCATGTTCCACAGTCCTCTGGCATCTACCTCTTTCTTTAGGTCTTGCTCTTTTTTGGTCATTTGATAACTACTTTGTCGAAAGTTTTTACGACCTTCTTATTTATCTACAAAAATATTATCTACATTTGTTTCTTCTAGACCAACATCATAGTAAAAAACAACAACCAATGCATGTATCCATGGCACAAACATGATGTTTAATTGACTTATTTTGATCACTAACCACATATTCCAACTGCTTGTACAACCTCCTTTGATCACCAAAAACGGGAATGGTTGCATAATACATGTCCATTTGCAATGTCCCCTTTAGTTTGGAAGCCGATGACCTGGATAACAACATGCCAAACTTCGGTGGAAAATCAGCCACCACCACGTCCATAACAATACTCTTGGCTGGGATTTGAGTCAAATTCACCACCAGATTTTAATTAATCCCAAAAATCTTACTTTTCTAGAATCAAAAGATAAAATATTTGTGTATGCCCTCGTGATATCTAAACCCAAAATTTCAACTACAACTTCCAGCATAAGATTACCGGTAGATCCTAAATCCAACATAGCATTATGAAGGATCATGTCATGAATATTGAGACTTAGGTAGAATGGAGGTACATCCTCTTTAGTTTCATCAATATTTGGGCCAAAAACAATAGTTGGAGTGTCGTCATGAAGTTATAAAGTATCCAGTTGTTGGTCCTCTTCTCCCTTTATGATTCTAATAATTTGAGTTTTATATTCTACATTTCTAAAAATCTCATTGAAAGGAACAGAGATCTTGATATTTGATATTTCATTTTTTTAACTAAAAGATGACTGAGATACTTCAGATTCTCTAATATTTGTGTCTCTCTTAGGACGATATGCTTTAACACAATATTGATTTATTTGACTAGTAGATGGTTGATCATTAGGGTGCTTATTTGTTGATGCTTCATTACCCTTGCTCCCGAGGTAATATCTCTTCTAGAAATCCATTACTGCGTTCTAATACCATTTCTGATATTGTTTTGACTATGTTTCTTCAAATGAGACATCTAGATGCGACTGTTGGATGGACCAATTGTACTCCTCTGTTAAATAGAAATGAGGCTGATATTGTTCCAAACTTTGTATATGGTATTCAAGTGACTCATTTTATTCATTCACCACATAGTTTTCTGGGAATGGGGGTATAATTTGTTGATCTACCTAATTTCTCTGATCCCTTTTCCTTATATGAGGAAAATGAGGTCTTCTATAATTCAGATTTCTAACTTGAGGCTCTGGTGCCTCTCTAACATCTAGTCTATTATCCAAAGATAACATGTCTACTAATTTCTCCATCGTTCTCATCATCAAATCAAACTTAGCATCCATAAATTGAGAACCAGAGGAATGCCCTTCTTCTCTACTCTTCTTTTTATCCATTTCCATTTTAAGCTTCATTTTACCTGATGCCATAAGATTTACCTCAAATTAAATGACATCTTCAATCATACTTTCAAGATTTGTAGGTTTCCTTTCTCTCAACAACAATGCAAAATCACTGTCAAAAGAGTCAACAAAATGAAGTTTTGCATCTCCAACATGGGAATTTATATCAATAGGGATCGAATTGTAGAGCTTCATGAATCCGGAAGAGAACTATTGAACACATTATCCATTGTTATTTTTAAGATTATTATACAGAGTCAAAATCTATAAATGGTTCTTCTTATCCTCCCATTTGTCAAGGAAATCTATTTCATATTATTCAAAATTATGTATGCTTCCAACATGGAGACCTTTAAACCATTTTTTTACCTCTTCAGAAATGCTTTGTGCAAATAACCTCATTTTGACATATTCTTCATCAACCTCCTCTAAATCTAGAAAATCCCCAAACTTATCCAAATGTTATTGTGTGATAGTATTCCCTTACCCATAAAAAGGAACAATTCTTTGAGCATAATTCTGAGGGAGGTCATGCGAATGAGTAGGTAATGCAAGTGGGGAAAACCTAGCAGCCATGGCTCTAGGGAGTGCTTTTGGATGGATTCGTACTTGAGATATTATTATAACTTTTTCAGTGGAAGTGCTAGTTTGGAAATCTTCAGGATTTTTCCCTTTATTTTGTGGTTTTCACAAGAGGCTAAAGGATGAGATTCTCGAGAGACTTTCTAGTTTTTCCACAAGAAAGCTAACAAATAGGATTGGAATTTTTGCTCATCAAAACTTTCTCTATTGAGGTTTGTTTCAGACTTAGTCCTTAAAAATAAATGTTCAAACTTCAACTCAGGAAAATTATTTTCAAGGCTGGTAATTTTTTCTTTTGGCAAAGAAAAAGATCTCTGAATTTGAGATGTACCTCTTGTAACTGGACTTTTCCTTTCCTGAGGATTCTTTCTAGATCTTGAAAGGTCTCTGGTGGATTAAGATCTAGATTTATTCTCGTATATCTTCTTGAAGCCAATTTTCCTTTAATGAAAACAATTATATTGAATAAGTACTTAACACTTTGAAGTCGCTAGAGCAAAATATCAGCCTCCTATATTATCTAACTCTTTGTTTGCTCGCAGAGATCAGATTTGGATATTTGTCGTTCCTTACCAGGGAAAAATATTCCTTTCATTCCCCGACAGCAACGCCAAAATGTTATCACTCAGAAATTTCATTTGGCTGTGGAAGTAAAATTCTAGAGGTAACCTCAAACCAAACTTTAGACTAAAAACTAGCCTTTTCAATCAAAGGGGGCTCCCTTAACAAAATTACCACCCAAGGTCACCAAGGAAGTAATTTTTTTTTCAATACGCTGGATAGAATTTTCAAACATAAATCACAACAAGTTTCTGATTATAATTGGTAAGATAAGGAGAAAGAAACCATTGGGCCATGGAGTTAGACAAATAAAAGATATTCATCTTTGCAGATAAAAAGAATGAACAATCTCCAACTCAGAATCTAGGAAGGAAATAATATTCAGTCATAAATTTCACTGTAAGATGGTAGCAGATTTCAAGAGAAACAACCCATTACATCAAAGCATTAATCTATGGAGGAATTTCAATGTAATATTAGATAGAAAAGTATTAGCATTCAATTGCATGCATTTGGAGCTCCACATATGAATTCCAAACCATTTGTTCTCAATTGAATACTAAGAAGAAACACATATAATGAAAGACTGAGGTAAATATTAACACACACACGTAAAGAAGATCACAAACTTAGAATCATTGCAACACGAATTTATGTTTTAGAGAAGAGTTCCCCTCCTATGTTCTCTGCAAAATTGTATTTAAAAGTAAAAAAATATTGTTCACAAATGTCTCCTTCTTTCTTTGGGATCCAACCCCCAATAAATCATAAAATTCAAAATATATACAAAGTGGCCACTTGAGAAAATGATTAACAAATCAATTGTAACACAAAGTTCTTGTAACTAAATTCCTAATTTCTAGGAACCTTGTAACTGCAATCTTTCCCTAAATAACAAGTTTTAAAAATTGATGTGGCATGGCAAAAGAGGTACTTGAACTACTCCTTTGAACTGCGGCATCTATCCATCATTGATGTAATATGTATTTGGTCTTTTCAAAATTCTCCACAACTTTCCACTGCTCTTGGTTCAGGACGCCGTAGTCCATCATTTCCTTAATTGACACTTCCAATTCCACGTATAAAGTATAATAAATAGGTGGTAAATTACTTTGATTAATCATAAATTGACAAAATATCTCAAAATCATCTATTAATTTTTCAATGATGACTTTTCTAGTCACCCCTTTTGTTAAATATTCAAATTTAGAGTGGTCCATACAACTGCACACCAACATATTATGATATTGTTCCTGGGAGAGTAACCTACTAGATCATTATCCTAGAAAGGAGGAAGACCATCATCAAAGAGTTTTTGAAATATTTGTTTGAAATCTTTAATTTGAAGAAGCATCTGATTTTCCCTTTCCTATACAACTTTCACAAGATTATGCTTATTTATAAATCTCTTATCCCATAAAATAATGCCCAATCTATCTGTAATTCCCATTTCTTGCATATCTTCATATGTCAACGGATTTAAGAAATTAATGGCATTATGCGATGTATCTAATGGCTTCTTATCCAAATTTTCATTAACCACCTTGCACTTTTGGAAGGCCATATCTACCATCAAGCTTTTATCATTTACATAATTCGAATAAGGTCAAAGTTTTGTAATTTCTACATCCAATGCATCCCGAATAAGATGCTTAGCTCCCTATAATGGTGTCTTTCCTATTAATTTTTCATTCAATTCATTGACCTTCTTTTGTAATTGCTTTTTCTCACTTGAAATTTTATTCTTTTCCTCAATATTTTGAGCCAGTTCTTGTTTAATTCTGATACTCTCCTCTTTTAACTCCATGATTTCCCCTTCTCTTAAGTTAATATGTGACATGGAAACATATAACTCCTCAGTAGGGGACTCATTCATTTGGTCTTCATTATGAATCAGAGGCTATGTTGGTGCAAATATTAAACAAATTATAACATATATCCAACGATTTAATTGTCAACCCGGAGAGAGCGTAAACTTGTGAGGTACATACAAAATATATGCAGGGGCAGAGTGTCGCTAAACCTAATCTAAAATTCTAAATAACTGTAATCAGAAATACATGTAACTGAAATTAAATCTAGTTTATGAAAACATGAAATTACACATTTTCATAAAAGCGGTGAATATTAATGGTTTAATGGAAGGATAAAATGGAATAAGGTGATAAATTACATGTTCTCAAGACCTGCTTTCAGAAAATGGTAATATTTCTCTCTAGATCCCTGGTGGAAATCAATGAAAGTTACTGATTCGTTAATTGTCTCACATGGGGAAAAAGATTATGTGTCTTATCCAAATATTGCTTCTTTATCTCCGCATAGCTTAAAACAAAATCAAACTTAGATTTGCATCTAGAGTTTGATTCTATGCTATTTTCACCAGTAAAAGTATATTTTGTATTTGTAGAGGATGTTGTTGTAAAAGAAGGATTTTATCTAGATCATCCAAACTTTGTTCATCTTGTCTAACTATTTTCTTTTCAGGATGTATCTTCATTCTTTTGTTTGAATTTTCATAATCAACGTCCATTATATAAATCTCTGAAAAGGGTTCTCTTATTCACTGAAACATAATTAGATAGTGTTTGTACTGTTAAGGCCAAATCATTTATTTTTTCCCCATCAGTCTCCACTACCTCTTCTTTAATATTTTCATAGTCTTCCTTGAAATTCAACAAAATGGAAACTTTATCCATGCGTTCTATCAGTTGATTTTCAAAGGCTTTGTTCTTGTTTTGTTGTCTTCTCTGTTGTATGTGGATCATAATTTAGTATTTCCATCTTTTGGAAATACAGAACTTCTAGCAACTTCTCAACAATAGAAAATGCAACTTTACATTTAATTATGAAAGGACCAATCTTAAAAGGAAACTTTACATCATAATATTTCTTAAAGGCACCAAAATGCTCTTCCTCTAAACACAATCTCTGTCTAATGAACTCAAGTGCAAAAAAACTTGGAGTCAAAACGAAAGGAAATTTGTAAGATGGTCTAGTGAAATCGTACACGTGAATAACAGTAAAATATATGTACAAAAACCAATATCCTGTACAATTCTCTATTGAAGGTTGAAAAATATTCTTCATTTCCTCCAGAACTCTAGGTAATTCTGCATCAAACATGATTCTACATACTTCTACCATAATTTTATTGACATACTCAAATACATTTATTTTCCCAAGAATCCTAGCAGAGAAAACCGTACCGATGAAATGCAACTCAGAAACATTAGAGCATATAAGCATATTCAACAAATATGGTGATTAACTGAAATGCCTCAATTTAGGAAAATATTCCAACTGAGAGTGAATTGTACTGGGAAAAAACTCATGTAGACCAAGACAACAAACTTGGTTTGAATCTGGCTCTGGTGAGCTTGTTCTCAGCAAAAATCGCAACATAACTTCAGTTACAGACTTATCATCGTCATAACCCAATATCTGACTCAACATGGACAAAACTAACTAAACTTCTTCTCAGAAAAAGACTGACATTCAATTGGAGAGCAAGATTTTGCACTAATTGACCAGTTTTTAAAATATCCGACAAGAAAACATTTTTAACTTCGGATTTACATTCTCTATACAACTGAACCAGGGATTCCTCACAAAAAACTTCAGGGTTCTTAGGAAAAATTTAAGGTACATTCAAAACTTCACGGGCAACTTTCGCATTATATTGAAAAAGGATTATGGTGGTGTTCCTATTCATAATTACCCTTTTAGTTGGAGAATAATTACTAACACATCATTCTACAAATTCTAGTAAATGTAGGGTTTGTTCGACTTAAAAATAGTACAGAAAAGAAACACAAACATTCAGAACATCTCTTCCCTGTGACTCGAATTCCCATAAATGTTCCTTAGACTGAGAGACACTTCATACATACAATACCGGGTCGAATACATTCCCTTCCCTATCAACTATGACCTCTTCTTTACTATCCATAAGTTTACATAGTGAAACTGAATTCAGAATCCCCTCCATAACAATAAACCCAGCAAGAATCTGGATGTTAGAGCTACCTGGCAAGTGGAGAAATACCTACAATTGAACTTTGGACCCTAACTAGAAATGAAGACTATCTTGTTGTTGGTGTCCCACCTTTTCCTTAGTGTTGCGACAGAATAACCTTTCAAATTTACCAATGGTCCTTTTATACCCTGCACGAACCCAGTTTAAGGAGCCTCATAAAGTGGTTTATTCCTTACTTATTTTCCCAGCGAACTTCACCAAGTTGCACCATGTGGAAATTAGTTTAAAATCTGTTACTGCTCCTTTCCCTTGTCTTCCATGCTACTCCATGCTCTGGATTGCCTACTAGCCACTGATATTTTCTTAACCAAATCTTCATTGTTCACCTATAACCCCATGCTTTTGACTTCATACCTAGGTCCCATGGCCATGTGCATACTCCACATGTCTTATTCACTAGCGTTTATTGTCTCCGATCTTAGTCATATCACAAGGTCATATAGAATCTATTGCGATAAAGAAAATTCATTCTTCGACTTAGTCATATGCATCCAAATATTAATATTTTAATAACATTTTGAAAAACATGATTTCAAAACCTCCAAAGCCTGAAAATATAGTGTCAACACAACCTATCCATGTGTACAATAAGGCCACCTTCCTTGAGCTAATATCCTTCACACTTCCTATCTCTTTCTTCTTACTGCAACTTTTTATTCACTTGAAGGTAGGTTTCATCCCTGCTTTGAGCTTCGAGAACCCTTGCATTCAAGTATGAAATTTCCTGCTGAGGGCATCAAGAAATTTATTCTCCTTTCCTTTCACATGATTTATTTCAAAATCAAATTTAGACAAGAATTCAAGCCACCTGGCTTTCCTGGCATTTAGGTTGGGTTGGTCAAATAGATATTTCAGACTCATGTGGTCTCTTCTGAGTTCAAATTTTCTCCCCAATAGATAATCTCGCCACATCTTGAGCACATGCACTATGACAACTAACTAAAAATCATGGGTGGCTTAATTTCTCTTGTGGTCCTTCAATTTTCTGGGACTCATAACAGATTACAAACCCATCCCTCATAAGAACACCACCTAACCTTCAGTACATGCATCCGTACACCAAAAATTCCCTTCCTGGGTCAACGATTTTTAGAATAGGGGCACGGGTAAGAAAATGCTTCAACTGTTGGAAGCTATACTCACATTTCTCAGACCATACAAATTTAACTTCGCTCCTTTGTAGTGATGTGATTGGATCCTAGAAAATCCTTCAATAAACCTCCTGTAGTAACTTGCAAGGAATTTCTCATAACAATCCATCTTGACACTATTCTTTTCTAGTCAATCCATGCCAATGAGGGAATCATAGGCTCCTAATGGTAACACATTCAAACTCACCTTGGTGAGGAGTCCATTTAGTTCTATTGGACACTCCAATACCACTTCACTCACCTTCCTCTTTGTGTCGATGGCTAATTGGACTAGCCAAGACTTAACATGTTGCACCTTTCTAAGAAAAAAACCTTCAACCTTTTTTGAGTCAATATAACTTTGAATATATCTCGGTTCTATCAAAACCGAAATGGATTTCTCAACAATCTTCCATTCAACCTCCACCACCGTGTATTGATGATATGCTTGGTGATTGTCCAACATTGCGCAAATTTGAGGGTTTTCTTTATCCACGTCTTCCATTGTAATTTCTCATTCCAAGTTATGCAACCTTCAAGGGTCCTCTATTTGATGCGGACAATCCCTTAGTACATGGTTTCCTCCACATCTCCAACATTTAAGTGATCCTCTTTATGCTGCCAGTGTTTATTTTCTTTCACCTTGAGGTTGTTGTCCTTAGTGGAAGTTCCTTCACTGATTTTTGAATGGAGGCCTGAATCCACTCCTAGGAATTTTTCATAACAATCCATCTTGACTCTATTCTTTTCTAGTCAATCCATGCCAATGAGGGAATCATAGGATGCTAATGGTAACACATTCAAACTCACCTTGGTGAGGAGTCCATTTAGTTCTATTGGACACTCCAATACCACTTCACTCACCTTCCTCTTTGTGTCGGTGGCTAATTGGACTAGATAAGACTTAATATGTTGCACCTTTCTAAGAAAAAAACCTTCAACCTTTTTTGAGTCAATATAACTTTGAGTAGATACCGGATTTATCAAAACGAAAATGGATTTCTCAACAATATTCCATTCAACCTCCACCGTCGTGTATTGATGATACACTTGGTGACTATCCATCATTGCGTAAATTTGAGGGTTTTCTTTATCCATGTCCTCCATTGTAATTTCTCATTCCAAGTTATGCAACCTTCGGGGATCCTCTATTTGATGTGGAAAATCCCTTAGTACATGGTTTCCTCCACATCTCCAACACTTAAGTGATCCTCTTTATGCTGCTACTATTGATTTTCTTTCACCTTGAGGTTGTTGTCCTTGGTGGAAATTCCTTCGCTGATTTTTGAATGGAGGCCTGAATCTACTCTTCCTTTGTCAAACTTCCCTTTTAGTTTTCCCTTCCAAGATGAGTGAGCTTCTGATTTTCCTTTTCCTTGTTCATAACAATGGGTGGCCATCTTAATGGCTTCATAAAGAATGGGAGGGTTGACAAATTCAATTATTTCTATGAAATTATGAGAAAGAATTCCAAGGAAACATTGAATCTCGACTCTTTCATCTTTAATGTAGTCCACATATCTCATCATTTCTAGAAATTTATGGACGTGCTCATCCATAGTATTTTTTCTCAATTTCAACTCATGAAACTCCTTTATTTTACAGTTATAGTATTGGGCAGACAAGTACTTTTCTTTGAAGTATCTCTTGAAATGAATTCAGTTGATTCTTCTTTCGCTAATCTCTTTTATCTACCTGAGGTGTTCCCACCAAATTGTAGACCTTCC
Source organism: Pseudotsuga menziesii (assembly GCA_001517045.1). Classification (NCBI taxonomy): domain Eukaryota; kingdom Viridiplantae; phylum Streptophyta; class Pinopsida; order Pinales; family Pinaceae; genus Pseudotsuga; species Pseudotsuga menziesii. The sequence goes on along the minus strand of LPNX011017498.1, from coordinate 166,302 downwards.
ATTAATATGATAGATTGCAATTCTGAACTTTTCAATCTTCGTATAATCATGAATTATAAAATACTTCTTCATCTCTAGCAACCACACCTCTACTTCTTGACTTTTCTTGCTTTCATTGTCAAATGTGGGAGGTATTGCTTTCCTAAACTCTCCCAGTGGAATCCTTTTGAAATTCCTTCCTCTAGCTTTGTTGAATGTATGCCTTTGGCTACTCTAAGAACTTCGGGAAACACGGGAACTGCTGGAAGAAAATATTGACGAGGATAACCTACGGTTTTTGCTTACATAACTCTTTATTGGACTCAGGGTCATCCTTCTAGCCTATTAGAGGAAATTTCAAGTCAAAATGGGCCTTTTAACTTTAACTCAAATTCCATGTCATTGTGTGTTAGCCAATGAAATTGCTTTAAATTTGAAATACCGTATAGGTCTTAAACACTTTTTTAATATAAATTTGGGGATAGATATCATAAAAAAACTACTTTTTTGTTTGTATTTTTGACATATCTCCCCGTGTTTTTACTCAAATTTCGATCGAGAGAGCTCGTTGGATGCGGAATTAAATTTTACATCCAACGAGTACCCACTTGGCATACTTTTGACGGACCCCACTACCCCAAAAACAAGAAATACTTGAAAAAATGTGATGATGATGTCATCATTACATTTTTTCAGGTATTTCTTGTTTTTGGGGTAGCGGGGTTTGTCAAAAGTATGTCGAGTGGGTACTCGTTGGATGCGGAATTTAATTCTACATCCAACGAGCTCCCCCGATCGAAATTTGAGTAAAAACACGGGGAGATATGTCGAAAATACAAACAAAAAAGTAGTTTTTTTCTTTTCTTCCTCCAAAATTAATAAATATTATTTTATTATTTTAACTATTATTTTATTAATTTTTTTTAAGAGGCCCATTTTGAGTTGAAATTTCTTCTAATCCGGGCATCTTCTGGATCGGTTCTCTGCATTTCTCCCTTCTTGGCCCACATTGTTTGCGTTGGACCCTATAGTATCTCATTGTTGCATATCCTTGATACTTTGGAGGATGGAAACATTAATTGGTTCTGCTCTTCCTTATCTTTAGTCAATTTTTCATTGAAACTCCACATTATTTCTATCAATTTCTTAGGAGTAATTTACTCTCTTCTTCCATCGAATCTAGTTTCTCTATTATCTTCTTGCATATTTTGTCCAAGAACATCTTCCTCATCTTCATAAGGATCTTGGGAATCATTCATGGTTACCATTTTCCCATGGAAATCCTTTCCCCCCTACTATGATTATTCAATATTTCAGGTGCAAATTCAGTGCATCACAAAAATATTTATTAGACATCTTAGAAATACTTATGTAATGGCACACAAAGTATCAAAAAAATATTTGTACATCAATTCTTTATGCATGTTGGTAACAACACTATTGTCCATCCCGTTCTATCTGAACATTTTAACCTTATGCTAGTAGTCATAATCACTGATCATGCATTCGTAATCCAAAAATTTTGATGATTTGTTCTACAGTTATAGGTTTTTGACCCAAAATAGCCCCGGTGAGGAAAATGAAGCTTTGTTTTCCACTTGTAAATGTAGGTTTTTTCCCAAACAACCAGAGCATTGCAACCTTATGCTCTGAGACCACTCGGTCACATCCTCGATCACCTTGGTTTCCTCTTGAGGTGATGGAAGACTTCTTGGAACGACTAAACCAAAATTTTCTTTCCTTTGATACCATATAACACGTTTTACTTTGACCAAATTGATCACCAAAGAGACCCTACTCTCACTTAATCATATCCTTAATCAACTTTAGGATCGATCCTGACCGTCTAATAATCAAATCCGAGAGGCCTGATGCAATCCAAACGGTTTAACTATTAATATTTCAAGTTCGTTGTTCATACCAATGGAATAATAATACTTCCTTGACCTTTTCTAACCGACCTGAATTTTCACTTTCGACTCCGTTTGCTCCGATATCCATCCAGTTGGGAGTCGAAATATGGGACCACAAACTATTCACCCATGAAAATCACCGAAGTTCCAACTTCGATACTTCCGACATCGATAGTTGGAACTTGGAACACATAATGGTTTCACAACATGCACCCTCTGACTTCCCAACCCTGACACCTTGACTTCGGTAGTGGGAACCCGAAACACCAAACAATATTTCAACCAAAAATGGCCCGATGTTGCGACTCCAACACCATAATGTGGGGAGTCAGAAGTTGACACTTCATGTCCAAATTCTAACTGAACCATTCAACATCTTGAATTTGATGCTATTGATGTTGAAAGTAAGAAGTCAATGTTCACCATGTGCCCTTCACAAATTATACGTCGATTCAAATGTCGGCATCCAAACGTTGGCACCCAAATGAAATTACTGAGATTAACTCTGGCCAGACAGTCAACGATTGCGATTTCTCCAATTCTCACAAGACAACACTTAGTCATTTTTCCAATTTTGGGCCTGTGCATTGGCCCAACCATTCAACCATGAAAATTAGATCACAACGTGCACACCAGCTTCTGCCACTCCATATTCGAATCCATAGGATTTGTAACTGATGGAAATCCAATTAACCATGCGAAAAAAGCATTCAGCCTATCGAATAGTGAAAATCGATACATAAAAACATTTCTTTAGCACAGATTTAAAAAGACATAGACCAAACAAAAGGATGTCTCTATTACAACTATGGGATGTATTAAGCAATTTAAACTCTATGAGTCAATCCATTCTTCATGCACACATAGTCATTCAGAACATAAATATGCACATAAATAACTTGATTCATAGCTATTAGCCATATTCATTGAACATTCAAACCATATAAATAAATTAAGCATTCCTAAACCATAAGTGGACATTCAAACAGCACATAAATACTTATCTTTCAAGCATTTGTGTAGCAACTGTCCATGTGAGTGCAACATTCCACCCAATCATAGGTCTCTACTTGGCCTATATTCTTTAATCACTAAAAGACTACTCTTGTGTTGGGATATGATATCCACTAGGGAGGAACTAGACATACTCACTTACAACCAAAACCATAACCATCCATGCTAAGCTAGTAACATACTGGGTTTATCAAGCATACATGTAAACACAAGAATGGAATGATAATCTAGTGAGCTTAACCACAAATATACATGCATCTCACTTAGTTTAGCTATCCATACCCACAATACCTACCACACCCAACACAAGAAAGGCCCCCTTCGCTACTACACAGTCCCTCATGAAACCCTTCTCTCTAGTGTTATTCAGGGTGGGCATAGAAAAGTTTTGGATGCTAACTTCTCAGATATTTTCGCTTTCACTGGGTTTATCAAGCCATTCCACCCCTGGTTATCACTAACTCATGATTATGATAGATTTTCACCCCCATACCACGCTAGGTCCAGGAACCCAACCGCAATTACAAGTCATTCACCAATTTTCAATTCAGTTTTTTCCGTTGCTATCTAGATCATGCGTGAGGCTTGCATAGGATACTTTGGGCATTCTCTCTCCCTATCTCTCCCTACATGTAGATCTCTGCTATATGCATGTGTCCCTCGTGGGTGAGAATACGGACTCCCTCTCTCCCCGGTCTTGCTTCTCTTGCACACGAATGGTGGAACAAACTTCCATGAGCGTCCTAAATTTTGCGTCAAGCAATCCACCTCCATAACCTGTCACACCCATCATAACACTCTTGTGCAGGTTTTCTTAACTCTTGAGTTGATTCGTCAGCTACCTTCTTACATAAACATTTAAGAACGATTAAGGGAGTGTACTCGGGAAACTACTTACCATTTATGGCATAGGGGTTCTCAAGGTGACATTTGGAAATGTTGGATTGGAATCCCACAACCTCCTCACCTATCCCTAGTGGGTATCATATCCCCTCATTCACGTTTCCTCCATAGCCAGCCTTGAACATTTTATTTGCATTATATAAATATTTACACATTTACATCTACCATGGTTTCAAAATATGTAACACTTTCCTCTATAAACCGATCATTCACCAGTAGGCCATTGGACTTGAGCTCCTCTCTAGGAATTATACATTGCATACATACAACATTTACATTACAAGCCAATATTTATAACAGAGGTCAAAATGGGGAAATTACATGATGGACCTCCCATTTATATGAGACGATAAGGGAGAAAACAAGGCACATGTAATTTATTTTTTATACAGGGGAAAAGGTTTCATTATAGTCAACCCCTTCAACTTCAGAAAATCCTTTGGAAACTAACAAGACCCTACATATTTTAACACATTCATCATATACATACTTAGTTCTATACACCCATTTACATCTGGAAATTTTTCTACCTTTCATAAGTCGTACAAGGTCCCAAATAGTGTTCATCATTAACGAATGATCATATTCTTCATTCATTAATGCATCTGAATCTAGATGGATAAAATATTTTTCATATTTATTTGGATCACGATTCTCTAAAACTTGATCCAAAAGAGAAGAGGATAGTTATAATTGTGAAAACATATGAAAATGATTTGAAGGATCATTGGTAAGATCACTAGTTGCTTCTTATGTTGTGTGTATCCATCTTGGAAGTTCTGATGCTAGTGCAATTTTATGTTCAATGGACCCAACTAGAGAAATATGAGAAATAATAGGTGTATTTCATATTCACTGTTGTCATCTAAAGAAGAAACCATAATAGGGTCACTAGAATAAAATTTGGGAATAGAAGATGCCACAATCACTAAAGATGGCTCATAAGGTGAATATGGTAGAAACATCAAATTAGGCTCGTAGAACAAGAGATTTTCATCACATTCAACATATCTCATAATAATTTCATTGGAATGGGGTTGAAGAAGCTTATATACTTTTAAATATTTATAATGCCCTACAAAAATGCACTTCTCACTCTTAGTCTGAAATGACTTCATTTTGTCATCAGAAATGTGAGCCCATGCATCACTACCAAACACACAAAAGTAGCTTACATCAAGTTTAATTTTACTCCATCCTTATCTTGATGTAATATATTTTAAATAGTTTGCATGGGGTCTTCACTTAGTGAAACCATGCCATAGAACGTTCGTTCGTGGCATATGAAACAATACCCCTATTTTCAAAAAATATTGGAAAATACCTCCCAAAATCATTTTTTTAACCCCCTCCCAATATGCCTTGCCGATTTTAAAAAACCCCTATTTTCCCTATATATTGCATGTATCCATTTTTATGCCTTGCCGATTTTAAAAAACCCCTATTTTCCCTATATATTGCATGTATCCATTTTTCCATTTACATTTTTTATACCCCTTTATATTTTTACCTAAGGAAAAAAAAAACTGAACACAAGAAAGGGCAACACTTGATAGGCGCCCTTAGGCAAATCACTTTATTAGGAATTAAAATGTATCACATGATGTCAAAACAAATAAGAGAGGGTTTATTTGTACCAATCTCAAACAGTAGTGTGTTTTCCCCAAGAAGGGTTCAAAAATGAAACTTACACCATTTATAACTGCTTCTTTCCATCACGGACTTTTTATCCAAGCACCATTTTGGTATCTAGGAGATTGTACAACTTCAGAAACAAAATTGATTTGGAATCTTCAATGCATACTGTTAATCTTTTTAGATTAAAAGATTAACTATATCAGTAGTAACTATACACTATATTTTTATTATTTCTATTATACAATAGATCCTTTGAAGTCACAAAAGACATTGCATATTATTTCCCATCGCTTGCAAATATAAGACTAAGACTCCTAAGTAATTTGATACAAAATAGTAGTGTGAGATGAATTTTGAAAACCTTAATAATTCCTACTCTTTGAAATTATCAATTAAGAGGCCAAGCATTCTTTTGGAGTCAATAGAGGATTGGATTCAAATCCACATCATCCTAGTATATCCCTATCATGAGCGCTCTCTATGTCCACTCCTCTTGATTTATGTAAACATTTTATGTCAATGTCAATAGAAGAATGTAACTTAGTGACATCTCACAATACATAGATTGTCTCCATATATTGTCTTAATGCACTAACAATGGGCATTTTTTCATTTTCCAACTCTTTACCATAGTTGTTGTAGAACGCTTAATGTGTGAGTTGTAATGTGGTTATGTTGCATATATAGTATGTATTTAGTTACACATGTATTTTGTAAATCATATAAATAATATAT
>LPNX011017498.1:47954-159829 GCA_001517045.1 Pseudotsuga menziesii | reverse complement strand
CTTAATGCCAGGAAAAGGGAGATATGCTAACAAAAGATGCCAAGAAATGCTCTACCAACAACCTCAAGATTTACTTATTTTGTTAGAGATATGCTAATAGCAGATGCTAAGGAATGGTCTACCAACAACCTCAAGATTTACTTATTTTGTTAGAGATATGCTGACAGATTTACTTATTTTGTTAGGGATATGCTAACAGAAGATGACAAGGAATGCTCTATCAACAACCTAAAAATTTGCTTATTTTGTTAGATCTTGACCTACTTTTCATGACATGCTTCATGTTTTGGATAGTTTTTTTTATTAAAAAATGGGTATCTTTGAGAATATCATTCACCATGTATACCTTCTTTAGAGATATATCAAGTGAGTTGTTTAAACCTTGTTTTTATATATACACACTTACTAAAATATGTGAGATATATCAAGCCAACTGTTTAAACCTTGCTTTACATATACACACTAAGATATGTGAAATTAGGTAAAGGCACATGTTAATTTTTGTTTGTGCCTTCGTATATGTGAAGGCCATCTGATTCTAGTAGTATCTCTTGTATATATCTATTGAAATATTAATCATTCTCTAAAAATAATCTGAATTTTCTGCATTTTTAAGAAAAATATGAAAAAATTTCTGCAGTTTTACAACTTTGTTGACACAATCAAACTGGCCATGGCACAAGAAGGTTCTCTTTATTCTGAAAAATGCTGTGCAGATGAATTTGATCAAGAATTAATATATTTTGAAGAGATTTCTTGGTAATGGACAAGAGCTAAGATGAGGTTAATTCAGAGTTGAAGTATCCAACATAAAAAGGCTGTGAAGATGAATTTCACAGTTGAAGGTACTTTGATCCAGAATGAATAGATTTTGAGGAGGAAAATTTCTTGGTAGTGGCCAAGAGCTAAGAGAGGTTAATTCAGAATTGAAGTATCCAACATATTAAAAGAAGAAACCAACATATCATATGTAGACATAACATCTTGAGAGGCAAATAGACTTCGAATTTGATCTTATTATCAAATGCACAAGCACTTATAGATTCATTCTATATGCCATGGTGATCAGACATACTGCAATCTGTAGATCACACACAGCTACGAATATATTTATAAAATATTAGCACTTAGACTGAGTACAAAAACACCACCATCCAATCATCGCAGATGATTATTTTTCCCTGTCATAAACAGTTCACTTCACGGTTCCATATCTCAATCCCATTACAAAATCTTGCCCTAGTATAAAAGATAGATTTCAGCAATAAAAACTACACTTTACAGTTTCTCATGTACAATATGCATTATTTCTGAAATGAAGGGAGAGACAGAACACCTGTTTTTATTCAGCAAAATAGCCTTCTCCTTTTTGAACCATTACGCTTGTTTTCTTCCTCAAAAAATCTAGGAAAAATCACAACGGTCTTCGCCCTAGCGAAGTTGAGCAGGGCAGATCGTTCTTCCGTAGCAATACCCTCAGAAGAGATTCTATGACCTTCAGACCCCACATGACTTACTTTACTTGGTTTGTTTATTGTCTCTGAGTAAGTTGTAACAGACTGTTCAACAGTTGATACCTCTCCTGAAAGTTGCACAGTTACATCACCATTGTTGTTCTGCTCATTTAAGTACAAGCATACAACAGCACAATCATCGACCTTGGAAGTTGGGAATTTATGCTTCCATGCACTGACTACTGATTCCACTACTATTCTAGCAGCAGCTCCTCGAGAAGATACTGAAGAAACAATATTCACAACTTCTTGATTGGACAAAACTTCCCAGACCTAAAACAACAATCAAAACTGCTACATTTATAAAGGATGCATTGACACATGAAAAATTGGTAGTGTTGAACAAGGCATATGCTGAATAAGAAAGAGAGTATGGAGATGAAATTAGTCCTTTTCCTTTTTAAGTTTTTTGGACTAAAGATTACATGGCAGAAGATTTTAGTATTTTACCCCATCAGTTGCAACCACGATAAACTGATCTCTGCTGGTTAGCTGTCTGTGTGTAATTTTAGGGACGACAATAACACCAAAGTCCTTGAGACAAAAATCTCCAAAGGCCCAGGTCATGGCAAGACCAGGAGAGTTTTCATTTGGTAACCATACTCTATGCACATGGGGTTCATCCTTTAAAGCATGGAATCGGCCTTTGCACTGCTTGATCCTTTCTGCCTCCCCTGACATATAAAAGCTTTATCTTAGCTACCCATGCATACATTACAAAACCTTTAACAGTTCATGAGAGATCCCTAGAGCTAAAGGAGGACGGAGAGTTACTAAATTCACCTTTCTAAGAATGGAGAGTTACTAAATTCATTTTGCCCATTTACAATAGGTATTGCACTAAGTTACTAACCATCTTGCAGGATTAAACCTACCTTCCTAAGAATGGAGAGTTACTAAATTCATTTTACCCATTTACAATAGGTATTGCACTAAGTTACTAACCATCTTGCAGGATTAAACCACAAAGTGACCTTAAATAATATCACAGGAATGTGGACATAATAAATGGCTGCATAACTATCTATATTCAATATGGCGGTCAGATATGAGATAAATAAAATGTAGAAATTAAGATCTTAGGTAAATCCACAATCAAATTCAGACTCACAAACACAAATTGAACAAAACAAACAGTATGCAAAACTTGTCCCACAAATACCGCCCATAAACAATAAATTATTGTAGAATGAGGCTTTGGGCCTTTGGATCTGTTCTTTGCATGACTTCAGACAATGTTGACATTATGATTAAAGTGATACATATTAGTTCTAAAAACAAATAATATGAAATTGCAGTCACTATAATTGTTTGAATTGTGCAGTCACTCAAGAGATAACATCCACACAGAATAATTTAGTAAAATTTAGTAACATTCATTTATTGGGATTCATGTGAGTTAAAATTCTCACCTCGAAGGCTTGATTAAACCATTCGCATCTTTCAATATAGGGAGTTCGGCCTTCTTAGATGGAGAAAGATGCAGAGTCTCCCACACACCCTGCAATTCAGAATTCAAACAAAATTACCAACAGACAGCAGCATGAGTAAGCGAATCAAATCAATAAAGGAAAGCAAACTGTTATAATACAGCTGGAGAACAAAATATAACATTTTTTTAATTTTTGTATGAATATGCTTTATTTCTAATCAAGTTTCCTCTTGGAGATCAATCATATGGAATGTAAAAGCCATCGGTGCCCTTAAAATTTTGAATGACCTAGGTGGTCTATCAACAATATAGTTTTTGCTTATCTATGATTATTAAATAAAAAAGCAGTATACCATTACACATATACAAAGTTAGAGATAAACTCCAAAACTAATCAGAAACATACATGGAATCCCATTCAACATATAAATGCCAAAACAAAAACAAAAAACATCTATCAAATTTAGTATCTACAATGAAAATGAACAAATCAATTCCCTCACTTCTAAAATATTTCTGGTAACATTCCAAAGTGTTGGAAGAGCTCTACTACCAATGTGACATTTTGCATCCACATTCAAGCTTTGGTATCTCACTTCCACAGTTGGTAACTCTATTCCCACCCTGTACATCAAACACCACCACCACCAATGAATGAACTGTGAGCTTTTATATCTCTAAAGAACTCTCTTCAAAATCTGATCTGGTTTCCATAAGTTCTGTTTTTAACAGAGTAAAATAGGATTCCAGGCTCTGTATAACAATCTGGAAAATAGACAAAAAAAAGAAGAAGATCTGGTTTCCATAAGTTCTGTTTATAACAAAGTAAAGTAGGATTCTAGGATCTGTATAACAATCTGGAAAATAGACCATAGACAGCTTTGCATAACAATCTGGAAATTCTTATTCAATGAATAGCAAAGTTAAGTTACCTGTCGATTCTATCCTTGAGCTTCCTGAGAAACTTTTCATTATCCTGCTCAGCGTCTGTGACCAGCTTCTCAATCAACATGTGCCTCTCCAGAGGCCTGAGGTGACCCACATCCACAACACGCCTATTTATCACCTGGACACCATTTTCATCATACCCATATTCTTTCAGTATTGATGCTCTCATTCTCTTATAATTGGGTATATATTCTATGGCTGCCCAGTGCATAGCTTCATCATCATCATCCTTACAATCTGCAATCACATCTTCTTCTCCAAACTGAAACGATGGACGACCTAAGATACCACTGAGATTACTCATCAGGCTGCTTCTGAAGCTTGTACTCTGATTTCCCATGCTCCTTCTCGCTTCATCTATTTCTTCTATGAATGTACTCTGATAACATTTTTTAATTTCTGTATGAATATGCTTTATTTCGAATCAAGTTTCCTCTTGGAGATCAATCATATGGAATGTAAAAGCCATCGGTGCCCTTAAAATTTTGAATGACCTAGGTGGTCTATCAACAATATAGTTTTTGCTTATCTATAATTATTAAATAAAAAAACAGTATACCATTACACATATACAAAGTTAGAGATAAACTCCAAAACTAATCAGAAACATACATGGAATCCCATTCAACATATAAATGCCAAAACAAAACAAAAAATAACATCTATCAAATTTAGTATCTACAATGAAAATGAACAAATCAATTCCCTCACTTCTAAAATATTTCTGGCAACATTCCAAAGTGTTGGAAGAGCTCTGCTACCAATGTGACATTCTGCATCCACATTCAAGTTTTGGTATCTCACTTCCACAGTTGGTAACTCTATTCCCACCCTGTACATCAAACACCACCACCACCAATTAATGAACTGTGAGCTTTTATATCTCTAAAGAACTCTCTTCAAAATCTGATCTGGTTTCCATAAGTTCTATTTTTAACAGAGTAAAATAGGATTCTAGGATCTGTATAACAATTTGGAAAATAGACAAAAAAAAGAAGAAGATCTGGTTTCCATAAGTTCTGTTTATAACAAAGTAAAGTAGGATTCCAGGCTCTGTATAACAATCTGGAAAATAGACCATAGACAGCTCTGCATAACAATCTGGAAATTCTTATTCAATGAATAGCGAAGTTAAGTTACCTGTCGATTCTATCCTTGAGCTTCCTGACAAACTTTTCATTATCCTGCTCAGCGTCTGTGACCAGCTTCTCAATCAACATGTGCCTCTCCAGAGGCCTGAGGTGACCCACATCCACAACACGCCTATTTATCACCTGGACACCATTTTCATCATACTCATATTCTTTCAGTATTGATGCTCTCATTCTCTTATAACTAGGTATATATTCTATGGCTGCCCAGTGCAGAGCTTCATCATCATCATCCTTACAATCTGCAATCACATCTTCTTCTCCAAACTGAAATGATGCACGACCTAAGATACCACTGAGATTACTCATCAGGCTGCTTCTGAAGCTTGTACTTTGATTTCCCATGCTCCTTCTCGCTTCAGCTATTTCTTCTATGAATGTACTTTGATAACATTTTTTAATTTCTGTATGAATATGCTTTATTTCTAATCAATTTTCCTCTTGGAGATCAATCATATGGAATGTAAAAGCCATCAGTGCCCTTAAAATTTTGAATGACCTAGGTGGTTTATCAACAATATAGTTTTTGCTTATCTATAATTATTAAAAAAAAAACAGTATATCATTACACACATACAAAGTTAGAGATAAACTCCAAAACTAATCAGAAACATACATGGAATCCCATTCAACACATAAATGCCAAAAAAATAAAATAACATCTATCAAATTTAGTATCTACAATGAAAATGAACAAATCAATTCCCTCACTTCTAAAATATTTCTGGTAACATTCCAAAGTGTTGGAAGAGCTCTGCTACCAATGTGACATTCTGCATCCACATTCAAGTTTTGGTATCTCACTTCCACAATTGGTAACTCTATTCCCACCCTATACATCAAACACCACCACCACCAATGAATGAACTGTGAGCTTTTATATCTCTAAAGAACTCTCTTCAAAATATGATCTGGTTTCCATAAGTTCTGTTTTTAACAAAGTAAAATAGGATTCCAGGCTCTGTATAACAATATGGAAAATAGACAAAAAAAAGAAGAAGATCTGGTTTCCATAAGTTCTGTTTATAACAAAGTAAAGTAGGATTCCAGGCTCTGTATAACAATCTGGAAAATAGACCATAGACAACTCTGCATAACAATCTGGAAATTCTTATTCAATGAATAGCGAAGTTAAGTTACCTGTTGATTCTATCGTTGAGCTTCCTGAGAAACTTTTCATTATCCTGCTCAGCGTCTGTGACCAGCTTCTCAATCAACGTGTGCCTCTCCAGAGGCCTGAGGTGACCCACATCCACAACACGCCTATTTTTCACCTGGACACCATTTTCATCATACTCACATTCTTTCAGTATTGATGCTCTCATTCTCTTATAACTGGGCATATATTCTATGGCTGCCCAGTGCAGAGCTTCATCATCATTATCCTTACAATCTGTAATCACATCTTCTTCTCCAAACTGAAACGATGGACGACCTAAGCTACCACTGAGATTACTCATCAGGCTGCTTCTAAAGCTTGTACTCTGATTTCCCATGCTCCTTCTCGCTTCAGCTATTTCTTCTATGAATGTACTCTGATAACATTTTTTAATTTCTGTATGAATATGCTTTATTTCTAATCAAGTTTCCTCTTGGAGATCAATCATATGGAATGTAAAAGCCATCGGTGCCCTTAAAATTTTGAATGACCTAGGTGGTCTATCAACAATATAGTTTTTGCTTATCTATAATTATTATAAAAAAAACAGTATACCATTACACATATACAAAGTTAGAGATAAACTCCAAAACTAATCAGAAACATACATGGAATCCCATTCAACATATAAATGCCAAAAAAAAAACATCTATCAAATTTAGTATCTACAATGAAAATGAACAAATCAATTCCCTCACTTCCAAAATATTTCTGGTAACATTCCAAAGTGTTGGAAGAGCTCTGCTACCAATGTGACATTCTGCATCCACATTCAAGTTTTGGTATCTCACTTCCACAGTTGGTAACTCTATTCCCACCCTGTACATCAAACACCACCACCACCAATGAATGAACTGTGAGCTTTTATATCTCTAAAGAACTCTCTTCAAAATCTGATCTGGTTTCCATAAGTTCTGTTTTTAACAAAGTAAAATAGGATTCCAAGCTCTGTATAACAATCTGGAAAATAGACAAAAAAAAGAAGAAGATCCGGTTTCCATAAGTTCTATTTATAACAAAGTAAAGTAGGATTCCAGGCTCTGTATAACAATCTGGAAAATAGACCATAGACAGCTCTGCATAACAATCTGGAAATTCTTATTCAATGAATAGCGAAGTTAAGTTACCTGTCGATTCTATCCTTGAGCTTCCTGAGAAACTTTTCATTATCCTGCTCAGCGTCTGTGACCAGCTTCTCAATCAACATGTGCCTCTCCAGAGGCCTGAGGTGACCCACATCCACAACACGCCTATTTATCACCTAGACACCATTTTCATCATACTCATATTCTTTCAGTATTGATGCTCTCATTCTCTTATAACTGGGTATATATTCTATGGCTGCCCAGTGCAGAGCTTCATCATCATCATCCTTACAATCTGCAATCACATCTTCTTCTCCAAACTGAAACGATGGAGGACCTAAGATACCACTGAGATTACTCATCAGGCTGCTTCTGAAGCTTGTACTCTGATTTCCCATGCTCCTTCTCGCTTCAGCTATTTCTTCTATGAATGTACTCTGATAACATTTTTTAATTTCATGTTGAAAAGTAAAGTAGGATTCCAGGCTCTGTATAACAATCTGGAAAATAGACCATAGACAGCTCTGCATAACAATCTGGAAATTCTTATTCAATGAATAGCGAAGTTAAGTTACCTGTCGAATCTATCCTTGAGCTTCCTCAGAAACTTTTCATTATCCTGCTCAGCGTATGTGACCAGATTCTCAATCAACATGTGCCTCTCCAGAGGCCTGAGGTGACCCACATCCACAACACGCCTATTTATCACCTGGACACCATTTTCATCATACTCATATTCTTTCAGTATTGATGCTCTCATTCTCTTATAACTAGGTATATATTCTATGGCTGCCCAGTGCAGAGCTTCATCATCATCATCCTTACAATCTGCAATCACATCTTCTTCTCCAAACTGAAACGATGGACGACCTAAGATACCACTGAGATTACTCATCAAGCTGCTTCTGAAGCTTGTACTCTGATTTCCCATGCTCCTTCTTGCTTCAGCTATTTCTTCTATGAATGTACTTCGATAACATTTTTTAATTTCTATATGAATATGCTTTATTTCTAATCAAGTTTCCTCTTGGAGATCAATCATAGGGAATGTAAAAGCCATCGGTGCCCTTAAAATTTTGAATGACCTAGGTGGTCTATCAACAATATAGTTTTTGCTTATCTATAATTATTAAATAAAAAAACAATATACCATTACACATATACAAAGTTAGAGATAAACTCCAAAACTAATCAGAAACATACATGGAATCCCATTCAACATATAAATGCCAAAACAAAACAAAAAATAACATCTATCAAATTTAGTATCTACAATGAAAATGAACAAGTCAATTCCCTCACTTCTAAAATATTTCTGGTAACATTCCAAAGTGTTGGAAGAGCTCTGCTACCAATGTGACATTCTGCATCCACATTCAAGTTTTGGTATCTCACTTCCACAGTTGGTAACTCTATTCCCACCCTAGTTACCCCTAATATGCCCCCAATATATTGATTTTTAATTTTTTAATTTTAACCCCCCCAATATGAACGGACATGATATCATATTGGTCCCTAGGTGATGCCCCTGTGATAGTTTGTGGGAGTGTGATACTTACACGAACATCATTTTGTTGTGGTGTGTGTGAAATAGTATGTTGCATTTGAATACCCTGTGCAGTGCACTAAGTTGTAAATTTATAGTCAACATTATCTATTCTTAACTTTTAAGGTTGATGTTTGGATTGTTTTTCTACAAGGGCCTTGTAATCCAAGAACATGTAAAAAACTAAATAAATAAACCCAAGTAAATCTAAGTAAGTCATCAATGAAAATTAATAAGTACTTGAACCCATAAAAAGAAGCACAAGGGAGAAGACTACACAAATCAGTATTAACGAACTGGAAGGGGGTTGAGGTGTGCCTAGAAATAAACCCAAGTGAGTCTAGAGATGGGATAAATGAAATTTAAGAAGCACCTGGACCCAAATAAAGAAGGATAAGGATAAATGAAAATTAATAAGTACTTGAACCCATAAAAAGAAGCACAAGGAAGAAGACTACACAAATCAGTATTAACGAACTGCAAGGGGGTTGAGGTGTGCCTAGAAATAAACCCAAGTGAATCTAGAGATGGGATAAATGAAATTTAAGAAGCACCTGGACCCAAATAAAGAAGGATAAGGATACATACTACACAAATCACCGTGGAAAAATTGTAACGCGATGGAAGCATGCCAAGAGGCACATTTGTACAAACTATATTGATGAGTTTTTTTCAAGAATAGACCTAAGAAAAGCATCATCTCTAGAAGAAATGTAAGGAGAATTAGTCACCATATTTTGATTACATAGTTGATGCAATGAGCAATCATTTAGATGACGAAATCACTCATGCCAAATTTTTCTCAATTTATAGCTATGAGCAATAGAAACTAATGGAAAAGATGATAACCCAAAATTGTCAAATCTATACAACTTGGTAATATCAATAAGAGTTTGAGCTGCTAGGACATGCATAGGACATTTTAAGACCTCGATTAATATTTTTTGAGGGGAAAACTATGAAATCTTTCCTTCACTTTAATGAGTGATTTGATAGACTAATAAAATAATGCAAGAAAAACTTGGAACAAATAATACATCATTGAAATTACCATCATTTAGTTGCACTTTTATAGACCCTACAACACTAAGAGATTTATCATCACCAAGAATATTTGTTTGGTGTTACATTCATTAAGAGTAGAAAAAATGGTTGTATTCTTATTCGTATGATAAGATGATCTAGAATTAGTAAGTCGTTCATTATAAGAAGAAGAAAATGACGCATTGAAGGAAAAATCAGAAGTGCAAAGTTCATTTCCATTACAAGAATAATTACAAGAAAGGGAATCAAGATTGATCTCATGCTTATTCATTGTTGCTTCTAAGAATTCCATATTCTTTAAACATTAAGACTCTAGATGACCATTTTTTCGGAAAATATTACAATGTGCCTTAGACTTCTTTCCTTTTGATTTGGTACCCTTATCACCATTGGGAGGAGGATCTAGATGGAGGGCTTGGAACCCTCTTTTTGTTTATTGTATGAGGGTGTTTCATCTTTGGATTCTTGGATTTATCCCTTTTAACGGCCGCTAAGGCTTTGTTAGATGTACTTGCAGTGATGATCACTCTAAGATTCAAGATATTATATTGCTCTTTATTCCAAGAATTATTACAATTTCTTTCAAAATAAGGCATTTTGTAAGTACCCCCTTGATTAATAAGATCTTCTACCATGGACTAGAAAGTAGATATAGAAATAAAACAAGAAGTGCCAATATTAGCAAGAATAACATATATGTGTTGGTCAGTTGTCTTGATCATTTTATATTCTCTGTTGAGCCGCAAAAAGACTACATTTTATTCATCATTTCACATACTATTTATCACCTTATTCCATTATATTCTTCCATAAAACCATTAACATTCACTACTTTCATAATAAATATGGGTTTATATTACCATTTTCCAAGTCATTTATTTTTGAGTGAATTTATGGTTAATTATTGAGAAAAATAATATATTTTCATTATACTTTAAGGTTGGATGAGTTTGGTGATGTTTAAAGGTGCATTTGAAGACTTTTACAAGCTCAAAAGTGACCCACTAGCTCTAGATTCGAATTTCATCTTCTAGATGTGGCCTAATTTCAAGGAGATGATCATGGAGGTGTGGAGAGAGTATCTCATCCAATATTTAGTTGAGGATTTAAAGGGATGGGTTGTAGATTTGTTAAGGATTTGGGGGGATGAGTTGTCTATTTGTTGAGGATTTTAAGGGATAAGTTGAGAGAATAGTGGATCTGTAATTATGATTATTTATCTTGGATTTATGTATAAATAGGAGGGCTCCTCTCCTCATTTTGGTTAGTGGCCTCTCTAGTGGTTTGGAAGTAGAAGATAGCTTAGATATTTTTCAGAGTCAGTCATAGAATAGATTTTGATGGTTATGGAATGGAGATGATGCTTTGATGCACATCCCTTGACTCTCTTATGCTAATATAGATTTTCAGTAGTTTTCTTCTTATGAGTTGTTAATCTAGATTTTCAATTATGTCTTGTTTATGAGTTGTTAGTATAGAATTACAGTGATTTCTTTCTTATGCATTTTCAGTATTGATTTTATCATGAGCTCATGAGTTATTGTTATTTGCTTTATACCAGTTTATTTCATGCATTCTTATGTTATCTTAGATCATATTTATTTCCTGTAATTTTTTGCTTTCTTAGATCGGGTTTATTTTATGCAATTTCATGTTTTCTGCAATTAAAATTTATTTCCATACAAGTTAATTTATGCAATTTCCTATTTTAATAGCTTAGATTCAATTTCAGTTATAGATTAAGTCAGCGACACTCTGCCCCTGCATATATTTTTTCTGCACCTCACAAGTTTACGCTCTCCCTGGGTTGACAATTAAATTGTTGGAGTTCTATTATAAATTGTTTAATGTTTTTACCCAACATTTTGGCACCGTTGTTGGGGAGGTGCTAAAAGGGATCAAAGTTTAGATAAGTAGATAGTATGTTTTTTAGATAGAAAGGGGGAGGGGAAACTGTAAGACGCAAAGACGACTTCACTCTGGAATTTCTGGGATTTCCATGGTATAACAGCCAGACACATCCACTTTAGTGGGTTGCCCCAAAGCCTTGATTGTTTTTTTCAAAAGCATTTACATTTTTTGCAAATTATTTCCTTTGATTGTTTTCTACAAAGTGTTTATTTTCCAGCAAGTTTTTGTTTTTTGTTTTTTTTTGTTTTTTTTTATTTTTCTGCAAATGCAAGTTTGTATTATGCAAGTTTTCATGTTTTGTAGTTTAAAGTTGGATTGCTTTCGTCTTCGGGCGCCTTTATTTCATACTAACTTGTTTTTTTTATATATGTCTATTTTTGTTTTATACAGATTTTTTTTGGTGCACTTTTAATTTCTGTTTGTTAACTCATTTCGTACCGTTTTTTTCTGCATTTGTCATATACTTTTTTTTCCATTTTTTTAAGCATTTGATTTGATGAGCGTAAGTTTAGAATTACTTACTGAGATCCTTGCAAAAGCTGGGATCTCCTCTTCTCAAGAAGAGGAGATCTTGACCGCAGTTAAAAATGCAACCACTCCTCCATAAGCAAAGGAAGAGTTAACATATGAAGAATTCTATACATCTAATAAGGAACATGCGTGCAATAAGGAAGTTGAGAAGGATGAAAAAGGGATCTCAGGTGATC
The DNA here is from genome assembly GCA_001517045.1 of Pseudotsuga menziesii. Taxonomy (NCBI): domain Eukaryota; kingdom Viridiplantae; phylum Streptophyta; class Pinopsida; order Pinales; family Pinaceae; genus Pseudotsuga; species Pseudotsuga menziesii. The sequence goes on along the minus strand of LPNX011017498.1, from coordinate 147,332 downwards.
ATTATGCAAACGAGAGTTGCATCGAACATCGGTTCCAAGTAAGTGTTAAGTTAGATAGGTCTTGTTTTTGCTTTTATTTTATTAATTCACATTTTCAATATTTAATTTTTCATATTACTTTATATTCTAGATTTAGTTTTTTAGAATTAAAAGATAATCTTGGTTTACTTCTTTTAGATAGATGGTTACACTAGAAATTTCATTTTATGTAAATAATCTTTAATTCTAATTAATGTAAAGTAGATAGGTTTTTGTTTTAGTTTTTAAAATTTACATACATTGGATGCTTTGCTTTAAATATTTCTGTTTGTTAATTTTTTTTTTTTAATAATCTTAATTACTATTGCTTTTAATTTCAATTTCATTAGGGACTAACAAATTTAATTTCAATTTCATTAGGTACTAAAAAATATGATCTCTTGTCGATTTTGAATTCTCATTACTTATTTTAATACATTATGAATTAAAAAATTTCTAAATATGTGAATAATTTAAAACAAGTAAATTAATAAGTAAATAAAGAAATAATAAAACATAAGACATATATTAGGGATTAGTTTCTTAGATCTAAGAACACTTAAATAAATAAACAAATAAAAATAGAAATTTTATATAGTTTTTTGTTTCAGTTTTACAATGTTTTTTTTTCCATTTGTTTTAATCTTAGTTTTTAAAGTTTTAAATTTTAAATTATAAAAATAAATCTAAATAAAATCTTTTCCTTTTATCCACACCTATCTTTAATTTGGTTAGAATCTTTAGAAATACTTAAAAACAAAAATTAAAAAAAAATAAAAATAAATTAATTAATTAATTAAACTTAAATAAAACAATATTTCTTTGTTAGATTTTTAGTTTTTATTTTTAACCTCCAATTATTAAATATGTTTTTATTAAAACCTGTAAACATGGAAACGTTAATATATAGAACACCATTCAGAGATAGTCTTTTCCAGGTCGAGTACAATAAATGACCGGATTTTCATATTTGACGCATTCAAAAGTAGTTAGAGGAAATGCCCGATTCAATAGAGTAGTAGGACTTTCTAATTGCAAATGCTTGCATCAAAGTTGTGTCTGCGCCCTATTGCCAGACGCCCGTTGATGGTATGCCCTCACCCGTAGAAGATTCAGTTCACTGCCAATCAAACGCGGGAATCAAGATGATTGGAGATCATTGGAAGTGTGAAGATAATGAGAGACGGCTAAACATACCCCTAATTTCATCGCATCTGCATGTAGATTTGATGCCATCTGAAGAACTTTTGTGTAGAGTCGACCGGAGCAATAACTACATTGAATTCAAGTGTAGCGTTGATTGATTATTACTGCTCACAGTTGCCTGGAAGCAGGTACTATACATCTCCGCCAGACTTTCATATAAATAAATCAACTGCCGACTGCATAATGAAACTGCCAACGAATTGCCCCATCTCTGAAGTTACGATTCAGGGAGAAATCAATTTGTTGAAGCAGTTGGCTTTTCTGGAGGCCTGCAAGCAGCTCCATGCAGTTGGAGCATTGACACATTATCTTTTTCCAGAATGGGATGAAGAAGATGAGAATTTACAAGATGGCAGAACGTAACATTTAGATAATTTCTTTTACCGTCATTATTTTATTTTATTGGCTGGGCATATATCAAAAGATTATGAAGAATGAGCATGTCAAATAAGAGTTGCATTTCTCCTCTGTATTATCGTCGCCTTAACTGCGCCAAACACACTTTTATAGCCAACATATGATCTTTAAACATAGCTATTTATCGTTCTTATGTAGAGTCTTCTGGCTAACGGATATGAGGACTTCGGTTCTTCGGTAGCACCCTTATTTAACGGGCAGCTCCCTAAGGTCGCACAAGAATGAATATGAGAAGGATACCGGCTCTGGCCCAGTAGATCTAATTGACCCAGTGAAAGCAGCACCAATAGCAAAAGAGTAAGAAGCAAAGGTAGCCGTGTTTGACCCAGTACCAAAGTGCCTGATTGAAGGTATAAGTTATTCCTTACTTCGTTAAATGGATACTCTCCCTTACCAATTATAAGAATGAGTAAAGGAATATCTCGTTTAAAACATGTTTTTTGTGGAGTGCTCGGCATGGATTCCGTCAATGTTACCCAAGCACGACGACTGTTTGGAGATAGCAATTACTCACAGAGTCGTACAGACGACTGTTTGGAGATAGCAATTACTCACAGAGTCGTACAGTCTGCGAGCCAGATAAATCAATAATTTGTAATAGGAGGGATGAGACGTCCATGCTTTTACAATGCACCATACACCTAGTTCTATATCCATAACCATCAAGCAACCAACAGATTTTATAAAGGATATATACATCTTAATGAACTTGGTAAAATATACAATATGGCAAATATTATAACATAGATCCATATTGTATATTAAAGGCAAACTATAGTCTGAATATTGTTTAACATAATGCATATCTACTTCTCTTGGGACACGCAATGGCAAAGATGAGAAATGGTCAATAATCATGTCGAGTGATTTTTTTTGTTTTTTTTAATTGAGAATTGTAAGCATTTTAGCACATGCTTTATGAAATCTGTACAACATTGTTTTTTTTAAGGAACTATTTTGAGGTCTAACGTAAATAATATGAATGACTTATGTGAAATTATTGTTATGAGGTTCTTCCAACAATTTTTTTTTCAAAACAATAATTTCCTTAAGTCAACCTCGAGATTCTTATCATTAATACTGTGTCTGGCTTAAAAACCAATGAGCAATAATTGTTGTTATGAGATTATCGTATGAGTTAATCTCAATTGGCAATCCATGTCAAAATTATTGAACAAATATGTCTGGTTATTGGAATATGTGCAATTGATTTGCTTTTTAATAGTCTCAAGTAAGAAAGATTTGCAGTCTGGCAGCAATTATTAAATTAAAATGTTAAACAATTGAGCCCAAAAAGGAGCCGCGTTAAATATTAAAATGGATCTTTGTGAGTAATGTAGTGAAATATATATATATATTCTCTATATTTTTAGTAGTGTGTAATATGAAATTTTAAATAAAATAATAAAAAGTAATAAAAATTACAATATATATATATATTAAAAATAAACCACGACCATTCAAAAAATATATATATAAAAAGAACTAAGCAAACTTTAAAATAAATTAAAAAAATATTTTCTTAAAAAGATTATAAATAAAATTTAAAAAATATATAACATTAAATTAATAAGCAAAAATAATAAATAAATAACTATATAAATTTAAATACATCCCTATCCCACTATTTGTATGGGATTAATATAATTTGTTTTTATTTTATAAATAATTAAAATACACAAAAACAATTAAAAATAAATTTTTTTAGCTCAAACATATGATTATAAATATAAAAATTTTAAAATATAAAATATTATAAAATGCGTCTTTGAAATAGAAGGCTTAGTTGTTGTCGTAGCCAAGTATTCTTCTTAATTTATATGTTTGCACAGTGGGACCTGGCCCATCTTCAGTATTGGGAAGGTAGGTGGTTATTTCAAGCTGTTAAACTCGTGCCATAAACTAAAATCGCTTATTTCGCACACTCCTATCTAATCTAGATCATTAAGATAGTCTCATTTTAGAGGGTCAACCCTCTCTCCCTATTGCGTAATCATTACATAAAGACGCACTTATCTTAAAAAGTATTAATTAATAAATAAAATCATATTTTTTTTTAAATTTTAAATAAATTTCAAATTTTCTCAAAATTTTATGATCGTTGTGGTAACTTGTTTTTGCAAGATGCTCAGAAACAAGTTTCGACAAGAAGGGTTTTCACTTTCAGGTATAAAGGCATTTCATTTAATTTTTTTGACTTGGTTTCTTAAGCACATATTTTCATGTATTTTTAATGCTCTAACAAGTTTGTTGCAGGGAAATGCTAACCTTTTGTAGATTCCAAGATGAACGAATGACATTTCTAGAATTGCAGAAAATTTTCAGAAAAATGTTCCATTGAAAGCTTGAAGAAGTTGAATTTCCACTATGTATGTCATGACATTTGCTGTCACTGAAGAAGCCTTTCAGAATCCAATTACGCTATGTCATGATTACTTACCCATGTCAGAATCTACTTTTTCATTGCCTTATACATCATAACTTCCCGCATGTCTACCTTTCTGAGTCGCACACATTTTCCTTATTATCAGTTTATCTTTTTCCTTATGAATAAAACCATTCAGTTTCCTTTCCATGACTACACTGCTTTGTTATCCCTTCCATAAAAACTGTTTGACCATGAGATCTTTCATCTATAGTCCTACCACTCATTATGTACAACTCGTGTTGACTGATACGAGATTCCTTAAGGCCCACCTTTCAACAAGTCTTTCCCCATCGACCTCAGCACCTTATCTGGGATAGAGACTACAGTTCATTTTTAGTACCTTGAGGCCTGCATGCCTTAATGGCAAGTTCTCTCGCTGACAATATTGGGAATAAATTAATGTCCCTTGATCGTTAGATCTTGCAAGTGACTCGACATCAGCTCATTTATTCTCACTTTGCACGATGTACTTGGGTACCTTAGCACTCAATGACATCAATGGTGAGATTGCCTCGCATTGGTTAATGACCTTCATAAATGGTCGGTAATCCAATGACTTCTTTCTATGTTCGACATTGACACATTTATTTGCATGGTAAGAATTGTACCATCGGGTTTTGTAGCAGGTGAAGACTATATATTTTTCATGACATCATCAACAGTTTTACAACAGCATACTTTCAGCCATATGAGAGTACCACGGTTCTACTTTCAACTTTCATCTTCTACTTCATCCAACCAAGCAGCAGTTCAGTTCCTTCACTTCACACTCTATGATTCAGTAGCAGCAGCCACATTCCTATTGTATAGTTCATCAACTTTTTGGGTAAATGGAGGTATGTTATTTTTTTTTAATATTTAACCATGTAATTCCTTAAATGCTAGAAAATGAATGAATTTGGAAAATTCCCTTACTACATTCCCTTTCTCCTTTTCATAAACCTAATCTATCTTAAGTTGGGGGGGACTATTCATTACCATTTTACATGTTCATCATCTCATTTACCATTTACCATCATGTCTTTCCCAAACTATGCTTTATAAACCATGCTATATATATTGGCATGATTCATAATATGAAGAAAAGGATTTCTAATATACATTGATGGTTCATCATTTCTAATGCATAAATATTATGTATTGCAGCAAAAAAACAAAGTAAAACAAGCGAGTGTTGTTAACACAAGAACCAACATTTTTTATGATTGTCACACAAGAACCAGCCACAAAAAATATATATATAAAGAGAAAAATTGTTGCCACTCATGCATTTCAAAATCATGGAATGATTTACTATTACACACCATCATCATGTAAAGCCTACAAAGCCAAAAGTTAAAAAGAAATCAATGCATAGTTGCATGAGAACATGCAAACAGTCAAGTAGGGGGGTATGTTGAGCTACAAAAAGACTACATTTTATTCATCATTTCAGATACTATTTATCACCTTCTTCCATTATATCCTTCCATAAAACCATTAACATTCACCAATTTCATAATAAATATGGGTTTATATTACCATTTTCCAAGTCATTTATTTTTTAGTATTTTGAGTGAATTTGTGGTTAATTATTGAGAAAAATAACATATTTTCATTATAATTTAATGTTGGATGAGTTTGGTGATGTTTACAGGTGCATTTGAAGATTTTTACAAGCTCAAAAGTGACCCCCTAGCTCTAGATTCGAATTTCATCTTCTAGATGTGGCCTAATTTCAAGGAGAAGATCATGGAGGTGTGGAGAGAATGTCTCATTCAATATTTGGTTGAGGATTTAAAGGGATGAGTTGTAGATTTGTTGAGGATTTGGGGGGATGAGTTGTCTATTAGTTGAGGATTTTAAGGGATAGGTTGAGAGAATAGTGGATCTGTAATTATGATTAGTTATCTTGGATTTATGTATAAATAGGAGGGCTCTCTCCTCATTTTGGTTAGAGGCCTATCTAGTGGTTTGGAAGTAGAAGATAGCTTAGATCTTTTTTAGAGTTAGTCATAGAATATATTTTGATGGTTATGTAATGGAGGCGATACTTTGATGCACATCCCTTGACTCTCTTATGCTAATATAGATTTTCAGTAGTTTTCTTCTTATGAGTTGTTAATCTAGATTTTCAATTATATCTTGTTTATGAGTTGTTAGTATAGAATTCTAGTTATTTCTTTCCTATGCATTTTCAGTATTGATTTTATCATGAGCTCATGAGTTATTGTTATTTGCTTTATACCATTTTATTTCATGCATTCTTATGTTATCTTAGATCAGATTTATTTCCTGTAATTTCTTGCTTTCTTAGATCAGGTTTATTTTATACAATTTCATGTTTTCTGCAATTAAAATTTATTTCCATACACGTTAATTTATGCAATTTCCTGTTTTCATAGCTTAGATTCAATTTCAGTTATAGATTAAGTCAGCGACACTCTGCCCCTGCATATATTTTTTCTGTACCTCACAAATTTACGCTCTCCCTGGGTTGACAATTAAATCGTTGGAATTCTATTATAAATTGTTTAATGATTTTACCCAACATTCTCCAAGTAAAAGTCCAAGTGTTTTGAACTTAGAAAATATTTAATTAAAAAGAAATAATTGGGATTTAAATAAATTGATTGGTTGTCAACTTGGCTGACTTGAATCTCATTGTGTTTATGAAACATGGTTTCCAACTTTTACAATATTGCATCTATAGTCTCAATTCCCTGAAGGTGGAACTAGATATCATTGGAGATGGCCATTCCGATTAATCCATGTGATTTTTCATTTTTATCATCCATTTGAATTTATTTAATGCATTAAGAGGGACAATTTATATTCCCAAAGTAACTTGATAAATTCAACTACTTTATAGAAAATCTTACATATGGGATTTACATGCAGAGTAGTTGGTACTAGTATGTAGAATATCACTTGGACTAGCCATATTAAAATATGTAGAAATTACAGATTCAAAATAGAAATTGATAATGTTGATGAAAATATCTCAAAAAATAAGGAATTTAAAAAAACCGAAAAGTAGACTCTAGATGTCAAAGTTATGCCATTTTCAAGAAAAACATAAAATTGAACCAAGTTGCCACATGGAAAGTAGAAGTTGGTCCATGGGGTGATGGGTGCACAATGGGGTTGCTGAGTAAAAAGAAAAATCCTATAAGATCGTTTTTACTTATAATTTGTTTAATAATATAGGTGACACACTTTTATAAAATTAGCGAGAAACACTTTTAGATTGAAATTATTTTATAAATTAAAGTTGCATGCCAAAAATAACTTAAAAATAATATTAAAGCTACTTTACAGTGGTTCACTTTTTAAAATAAGTCAAATACACTTTATTATAAAGTTATGTTGTAACTTAAAGTTGCATGATGTTTTTTCAAAGTGTAACTTATAGAAAAAATAATAACTTGAACTCGTGACCTTTTTCTTCATAAAGTAATTTTCAATTAATGCAAAACATATAGCAAATGTTATGACATAGTTGTTTTTTTGAAACTTTTTCTCTCAAAGTGTATGCTCACCCCCCAAACCCTTGTTTTTTCCTCCAAGCACTTCAACAGAGTTGCAAAAAAAACAAACAAAACTTTGGAATCGAAACCTTCAAGCTTGGGGTTAGCTCTTTGTTATTTACATGGAAAATACAAGTTTTCGATTTGGTGAGTTCACACAAGGAGCACGATAAAAAACATAAGAAACAGAGAAAGCACTTTCCTTTGTGTAGTTTATTTATTGAGTTCACATAGAGCACATGAAAAAAAGTATATGAAGACCATAAAGGTAGTGAAATGAGAATATTAATAGAAACAAAATGAAATTAAAATATTAACTTGTATGAGAAAGATTAAGAAAACCATAAATATAAACAATATATCTATGGATTTGATAAAATGACTTTATCATGGGTAAACAAAAACCTTTTCCTATGAAATGAAAAGTGTTTCCAACTGAAATCAATGCTCCACACACAATGAAACAACTCTCTCCACCCATAAATTCACAAAATAATAGAATCTAGATTTAATGCATGCATCTACATAGGTTCAAGATATCGATCAATAATGGGAGTGGGTCTTCATAAGAACTTTGATACCATGTTCAAATAAAACATGGTATTTCCACATAGGCTAAAAACCTTAAGAAAATACTCACAGAAATATATCACAGATTGACACACCAATATATTGTGTGGTTAAAACCATCAAAGAAGGAAATAATCCACGACCCTAGACAACATGACCACTTGAGCAAATAAATTAATCCAAAAATAAAATATTTTACGTATGATCTTCTCATAATTGATCATCATCAAATAAACCTCCATGCTACTTAAATGAATATCATGGACTAATTGAGTCTTAATCCATAGATCAATATCACAGTTAAGGCTGAGGAGAAGATTGTTGGAATAAATTGTCATTGATGTAAAGGGGGTCAAGAGATCTATGTCATTGATATTACATCATGAGCCTATGAGATTGTTGAGTGATGTTTTCATTTATGTCAAAGTGGTAGGGATGATGATGGTGTGGCAATGGCAATGATGACGTGGCAATGATGATGATGATGTGACTGTGATAAAGGGAGATTTTTTGAGTAATGTTGATAAATATTTGTGTTACATGGTACTTTCGTTAGCATCACCAACCTTGTGACATCTTGTTTTCTAAATCCCTAAAGACATTTTCATGGTGGATGATCCATGGTTCCCTTTCCCTACAAGTTGTCTAGTTTTGCAGCTTCGACACGCTTTGTTTCCTTTGCAACCTGTGTTGATTTCCCATAGATGTGTTCTGCTTTACTACAACCTACACCATCGACGCACCATTCCTACACCAACAACCTTATTTGATCCATATTGGCACACCTTTCTCTGATAACATACCACGTTGACCTCTGACATACGGGAAAAAAATTAGGTTTTCAAGAAGCTTCCAGAGTGAAATCTCGTTGGATACCCTTTCCTTCCTATTGTTATGGATATGGATCGATCTTTGCGTCTGTTGGGATCATATCTCATCCACTTTCCACAATATTCTCAACCTCCCCTTATCCACATTTCCCTATAAATCAAGCCTTGGGCCATGGGTGGGAGAGGGAGGAGTCTATAGCAGGTATATGCTAGAGGAATTTGTTCGGAGTGTTAGATTCTTGATGTGCTTCATTTAAAGGAAAGAGTGACATGTTGGAATAGGAGAAATTTATCTAAATGAGACTACGACGCTAAGTATTTATGGTTGCATCTTATTTCTATCATTTTTAATACAATGATGCATTCCTTCCCACAAATTGATTTTCCTTGTCATTTATAGCAGATCTCCTTGGTTATTTTCTTGGATCAATTATATTATTACTAGTTCAATCCACTTGCCATTTTCTTGTGTCGATCTCTCATAGGTTTCCATTCACGAAGTTGGATTGCAGCAGCGTGAGTGTAGCAAGGAAAAACTCTGTGACAAAGGTGAGTCTCCTCTCTTCCATATATGTTAATGTTTAATTGATCTAGGTGAAGGTATGCCTTATTGTCCCATTTTGTTCTAGATCTGATTCATACGGACTAGAGAGGTTCGCTTATGTCCGCACTTGGGACTCATCCTTTTAAAAAAATTGGCGAATCCATTGGGGAGAAGCTATATCTCTCTTTATTTGCATTGGGATTCCTTAGATCCTATATTGTCTTGTATTTTTTGTTGGCATTTTTTGGTTTTTCTGACTCACTAGATCATTAAGATTTACTATGGAACCTAAATTCCACTCTAAATCCTTTGAGGTTGGGGGAATTTTTGTTTTTGTTTGTTAAAAAAATATTTTCTACTGACATCGACACACTTTACCTTTAGATACAAAGAGTCTTTTGTCACATACACAGCTTGTGTTAATATACAGTTGTGACGACCTACAAAGACGCGTTGTTCTCCACAATAGACCGCGTTGACCTGCAAGATTTTGCAGTAAGGCCAAAATCCCCTCATAAGGTTGGATTTGGTGTCCTTATGAGATCTATTCCTGCCTGTCTCATTCTCTGATTCTCTCTAGACCTGTCATTTTCCTCCTTTTCTTAGTTTTTCTTGAGATTTGAAGCTTGGATTAGATTCTTAGCGAGCCCTTCGTAGTAAGCAGTTTCCTGGGTTGTCTTGGGTGACTTAGATCCGTTATTGTGCCAGGTGGTCTTATGGCTCTTTAGAAGCCCTGGTTTGATTTTCTTTAGGTCTTAGGTCTTTCAAAGTGTGTTGTTTTCAAAATTTTCATTGGTGTGAGCTTTGCTTGAGTTGTTTGAAATTGATTTCTTTGGGTGATTTGCATTCTTCTGGACTTCCTTACCTTTAAAGAGTGTAGAACTATTGATCTCATATGTTTCAAGTTAGGAGAAAGTGAACAAATTTTTCTTAGTGCATTTGAATTATACTTTAGATCCTTTGTTTGTTTGTTAAAAAGTAAAACATTTTGCAATGGAAATAAGTTCATCTTTTTCATTTTAGTTTGAAAGCTTAGGCTTCTTTGGAAAAATAAAAAAACAAGAAAAAGGTGTTTGTTTGGGTGTTGTGTTTTTGGTTGATTGGGTTGATTGAAAGATTGATTGTTCATCTTTTGATCTTTTCTTCGGGGAAAAGGAAAAGACTCTTTGTCCCTCCCATAGATAGATCTCATCGAAAGGGAAAGTTTGCATATCATTTAGTAGGTGCATGATATTGGGACGATTCCACACTCCATTGGTCCATTTATCCATACAAGATAAAATAAAGTGATAGTTTAGGTTAAAATATTTAGTAACTTGAGTTGTCGGTTAGAGACATGTTCCAATGTCTTAAAGCGTAGGATTTGTTGTTACTTTTCCTGCATTGCATCTGGAGGATTGCATGGTTCTTCCATGTACTAGTTGATATATCGAATGGCATTTCACATACTTATACAGTATATTGAAAGGCTCTTTCACGTACTTGACGGTATATAGGAAGGCCCCTCTCGAATGATTGTGCATCAAAAAACACTATTACGGATTTGAGCTCCCACATACCTTGCATATATCGGGAGACCCCTATAGGATCTCGAAACCATCTGAGTTAACCCATCAGCATTATTGTCATTGCAATACACCGAGAACAACACTCAGGGATCTATTATGCACATACCCCTAGGATATCCTATGGTATATCGTGAATTGCGATGATTTGACACTCCGGTGAGGATCTGACATTTTTAACCGCACTTGTCACATAAGTTTGCGTGTTGCCTTAAATTGAGTAGCGCTTGTTGTCTATATAGTTAAAAGGTCTTAGGGAGATAGGTAGCTTAGTTATATAGCTATGGCTATGCCTTCTGGGACTACCAACCAAGAGACCCCTTCTCAAGGGGAGCCTATTGTTCTTGCTTCATTTGGAAATGTTGGTCCTCCCTTCATTGCCACTTTGAATCTTATTGGAATAACTTAGGAAGCCTTGACATAAATGTATACAAATCCAAAGTAGTCCCCTTATGACATAGAGATTATGCATGTCCCTCATGGGAAGACAATTTGAGTTATACATGAATAGAGAAATCCCTTAAAGAAGTTTCTAAGGTTTCTCCAAAGTAATATTGGTGTAAAGTGTGAAGAAACCCCTAAAATAATTGTGTTGTGTCCACATGACCAATATGATTGGTCCATATGACCATGAGAAGTTGATCCTTAAGTAATATGGATTGGTACAAGACCATGATGGTGTGAAATGAAGAGAACCCCAAAGTAATGGTGATTTGATCCACATAAGCCCAAAAATAATGGTGTTGGGTCCACATGACCCTGAAAGGAATAACTTAGTTGTCTACTTAAGTGTGATGATGAAGAGATGGCCCAAAATACCCTTTATGATGTTTTGGACTGATCTGGAAGGAAAGATGAATTTCCATGTTAAAACTCTAAAAGTGATCCGTGAACTTGGGATTGATTCATTAAAGTCCCCCTTAAAATATGGAGATCCTAATTTTAAGGAGAAGTAAAATGTTTGCCCTAAAATAAGTTAAAGGCATATAAAAGAGTATAAATAAGAGTTGAAACTTCTCATTTTATCATTATTCAAATCTCTCTTTTATAATGTGCAACTTCTAGGAGAAAAGTGTGAAACCTTAAGGAGATGGACAAAAGTTCAAGAGAAGAAGAGCGAAGTTTTGAGTAGGATTAAGTAGTTTCATGAAAACTTGCATAACGTTCTCATATGGTATCGAAATTACAAAATTATTTTCTCATTGGAAAGCTTGTTGTAAGGGATATGTGATGACACTATATAGATTTTCTTTTAGTGAATGGTTTATTTTTGTTCCTTCATCTTGGAAAAGGTAGGGTTCTTGTTTATGGGCTTCTCTTATGATGATACATGTCTCTCATTGAGTATTTTCCATCTTGTTAGCTTGACAATGGTATGGGTCTTGTAATGTACTAGATCTTCTCTCTTGATGAATCTTGGTGAATATCTTGCATAGACTATTATGAACTTGCAAAAATTATGATGATGCTTGCATATATTATGGTAATGATATTGGTATAGATCATGGTGATGGCATAGATCATGATGATGTTATTGACATATATTATGGTGATGAGATTGGTAGAGATCATGGTGATGACATAGGCCATGATGATCTTATTAGCATATATTATGGAAATGATCTTGCATAGATTTTGGTGCTCTTGCATAGATTATAGTGAACTTGATATGCTATGGTGATTATGGTGATGATCTTGGCATAGACCATGGTGATTATCTTGGCATAGTTTATAGTGATATTGGCATGGATTAGTGTGATGTTATTGGCATGATCTAGGTTCACTCTCTTCAATTGACCTAGGGTTTGAAGGTGATAATGATGTTAAAGGTTTGAAGAAGCAAAAAAATGAAGTATACGGGTGATTGTTTTGGGATTTGATTACACTATTTTGATACATATTTATGGTACTATTTAAGAGGGTTTTGTTGCATATTTGAAGACTATCTTGGAAGAAGTTGCTTGCATATTTGGAGCATGTGCATGTTGAGATTGTGATAATGATAGTGACAGTGATGGTGACATTGATTGTGACAATGATTGTGACAATGAAAATTACAGAGTCAGTGATATAGGAATAGGTACACATAGACATTGATACAAGTATAGGTTGACAAAGACAATGATACATGTATAGGTTGATAGAGATAGTGACAGGAACATGGACACAAATACATTGACATGGGCATGTTGACATTATTATTCATATAAAGGTGACATGACAATATACTGTAGTCTCCTTTAGGTTGGTTCCTGAGAAGTGTGAGTTGGAGCTCATTGATACATATCAAGGTGGAAGGACATGGAAAGGACACGAGATTGTATTCTCCTTGAGGTTGGTGCTTGAGAAGTGTGAGTTGGAGATCAATAAGGATTATATTCCTCTCTACAGGTTGGAGCCTATGCATCAAGGGCTTGTACCCTCCTTTTAGTTAGTATTAGAAAAGTAGGAAGTGGGTTGTACACCAAGACATGCGATTGTAGTCTCCTTTGGGTTGGTGCCTAAGAAGTGCGAGTTAGAGCTCACTAAGGATTTGAGTCATCTATATAGGTTGGATCCTGTTCACCAGGGGGGTCATAGCCTCCTTATAGTTGGTGCTAGAAAATTAAGGAATGGGTGCTTCCTTCTGTTGCTGCCTTTCACACACCTGGGCCACGTGGCATAAATCTTCAAGCCACTTGGTGTGTCCTTGGGGGTAAGTCTCGAGTCAAGGATGTCACCTTGTTCTTGACTCCTCCGTTTAGGCTCAAATCCTAATGAAGCAAAGGGGGGTAGACCCTATTAAGTTACTAAGGGGAATTACTTAGTGTTGTGATGTTTAAACTGACTGAGTTATTTAGGAGTTTACAATTTAACTATAGATAATCAAAGATGGAAAGATGTAAAAGATGAACACACGAAATCTCAATGCTGAGACACAATATATATATAAAGTAAAAAATTAACCAGTGCCTTAGAATGGAGTCAAAAATAGAATCAATATGCTTGCATGTGCTTGGAGTGAATGTTTTGCGATTGCCTCTTAGTATGTTTTTAGTTAAGTTTGAAGTGTGTGTTGATTAAAATTAGGCTAAGGGGGGACTCCAGATATACCTGAGAGTACTTGGAGTGTGTCCAAAACTAAACCTTCACGGCTACCCGCAAGGAATATGTGGGCTGAAATGGAGTCTCTGGGGCTATTGTTCGTAATGCACCCGTTAGGGTGTGACAGAGATCGGCGCCCCGAGGTCACTTTTCAGTAAGTTCTCGCTTCCTTTGGGTATTTTTCCACCGTGATGGTTTGATCTAGGTGTTGGATTTTCACTTGTTGGTTTGTTAGTTGGGGAGAGTGAGTCCTAATTATACTAGTCACCCAAGTGCTTTTGATACAGCTTGACTGATCGGACGAACCACAGCCAAGTGCAGAGCATACACACTGGAGTCTTGTAAATTTTAGTAAGTTTTAAACTGGATGTTCTTGTTTAAAAGAAAACCCTCCAGGAACCTCTTTCGATCCAAGTGGATCTCAATCGGGGAATCGAGGAGGGGTTAATTTTATGATTGCTGAAAAAAAATGATTGAAAAATAAAATAGATCCACAAAGATAGTTTTCTAATTAGTCCTACCACGAATCTCTTTCCCCTTTCGGGTCAATCGAGAAATCGTGGGATAAGTATTATGATTACTTTGAAAAACAAAAGTGGAATATGAAATTAATACTAAAATCAAGTATACTACCCTGAAAATTAGATCAATGCTAGTTTAAAAAAATAAATAAGCAGAAAGCGACGAAAAAGACACCGACGCAAATCCCCCCAGGGGGGATGGGGAATGGGCTCGAAAGAGCCTATTCCAAAAATAATTTTATTTATTATTGGTTACAATATCAGTGAACTAAAATATTAGAAACTTCTTGGTCCTTATACAGGATGAAACCAAGATCTTACAACTTTGCAAAAATCTTAAGATTTTAGTGAAAAGGGAGACCCCTGGGGGGATTTTAACGCTCCTGAGGCCACTTCGGACAACAGCTTCCTTTCTTTTCTGTCAGACCTGCTAAAAGACAGCGATCATGTTAGAATAAAATACGCCCAAAAGAACTTTAAGAGTACCTTTGGATCAGCCTACCTTATCTCAACAAAAATGAAGTTAAAACTAGCTAAATAGGCGAAAAAGGAACCAAGGAAAGCAAGCTTTCCTTGGGATATTGGCTTGCTGTTTGTGCAGCCAATGAAATATGCACTGATATTGCATAATATTAAATTTTATAACAGCGAAAGGAAATCTAATGCATGTGATCTACAAGTTTTCTTTTAATTTTTCATGCAAAAAGACGATTTCCCTAAGGCTAGATCTAGAATACTTATGAAACTTTTTTAAGTGCAAGATCTAGACTATAGGCTTTGATAAGATAGATCTATGTTGGAATTACTTTTAATATGATAGATCTAAGAAAAATCAAAGCTACGAACAGAGTAACCGGGTAAAAATGTTGATTTTTTGTAGAAATGAGAAGAAGAGGAGACAAGGTCGGATCGTTGCTTGAATGGAGCAAATTGAAAGGAGGCCCTTTTGTGGAGTGCTGAGGGATAGAGTCTTGAGCTTATTGGATAGGAATGGATTCAATCTAGATCCACACCTTCATCCAATCAGGAACCCTCAACTAAATAACACAAGCCTGCACACACCTCGTGAGATCTGGATATAGATGCATAAAGCAACAAAAATGAAAGATTATGCAGAAATAACCTTATTTAAGCATATAACTGAAATTTTTGAGCATACATCATATGGATAAAAAAGATCAAGCAATCTAGCTTTCCTAGTTTAAACCCTTACTAGATTCAGCTGAATCCTTGAAGCCAAAACACAGAAGCAGCATAGAATTTGGCAAGAAATTGCAGCTACCACATCAGCAGCATAACACTGAGAATCCACACATACACATGCACTACATAGTATAGCCTCCAAAGCTTCTTTATTCACAAATGATGATCAAATACAGAGTTACAATGGCAATCCCTTTAGTCCAGCTCTAACTAGCTTGGAAGAGGGAGCCTCAAGCAGGATATATACAACTTACAGGCCATCCAGCCCAGGGGGGCGCAAATCCCAAGGAGATAGACCAAATATGCTGATGGAGAGTCCATCAATGCCTGATCTGTGTCTAACTGAGCCAGATCTGAGTCTCACTGAGTGCAATTGTCAATCGGAGAGTTGATCTGACTGACACCTCAACCTGTTGACTAAAGCATCCACCAAAACTCATCCAGATGAGCCAAAACGTGTTGAGGAGAGAGGGAGGGAAAAATTCCCCATAAAGGATGCTGAAGATCAACTTTGAATCTGATTTGATCACTTCCTTCAGTCAAGGATTTGTTAGATCCAGTCAATCTACTTCAGATCTGACTGATTTCAATCAAATCAGCTGAGAATCCACTAATCTATGATTTTGGATTTGCTCCATTATTCATCAATTTATTAATTAAAATAATCAATAATTGATTTTTGGGGATTTCTGACCCAAGTGATGGAAAATCACTCAAAACTAGGTAATAGTGGGTCCATGGGTTTACATGGTGCTCTTAGCTTGAAAATGAGCACCTACATGACTGAAACCGATTATTTGGCCCACTTTTATTACAAAATCGATTTTTCCAATTAAACTATTAAAAATAGCCTAAGTTTTGGAAAAATTAAATTTTAATAAAAAACACACTAAAAACTAAAAAATTGAAAAATTGAAAAATTGAAAAACACCTAGGGGGACTTAGACATGTTCATATGTCTCAAAAATGATGTCTAGCATGTTTATACATTGACACATAGACTCATATTTCCTCAATAGGCCTAAATGCCAAGCCGACCACCCCAACTTTGGAGGTATGGAGTGAAAAACTCAGAAATTATCAGTCGTTTGTTCAACAACCAATAATAACCAAGGGGAAAAACACCCTGGGCTGATCGGCTTGACAAATAAAGTCTAAGAGACAGAGTCTTTTACAGACACTATCATGCTAGAACATTTATTACAATTCCCCCATGGGGTATGAACATGTGATATAGTACAACAAAGCTTCCCAGAAGCAAGACTGAAGGTTCTCTGAAATCTGAACAAGTTATCCTTGTCCAATTCACCAGGCTCACTTGATTACAAAACCACTAAGTACAACTTAGGTGGTAACACCTTCCAGTTGGTGGTGGTAAATCGATTGAATGTAATATTTATATTATAAAAGAAAAGCATTGTGTGGTTTTCTTCCATTTGGTTTTCCATGTAAAATATCTTGTGCATTGTGTATGGTTTATGTTATGATGAATGGTTAATATTTACATGATATAATGGAAAAAAGTGCTCAATACTGATTCATCCCCCCTTAGTATTGGTGAATATTCCAACAAAGATGAATGGTCATATCACTTTGTGTAAAACATAATAACCATTAGATTACATAAGTACATATGCATACTAAAGAAACACACTTTACCTAAAGACACATTAGACCAAGTCGATTTTAACTAACTTAAAAATATCTATATATCCAAACAAGGTTCTCTAGATAATATTGATATAAATGCTAATAATATTGATATAAAATATATAATATGTATCTACATGAAATATACAACATAATTAGAATTATAGAGCTATTTTTCAATTTTATGCATAATTAGAATGACTATATTTAATTTCTAGTAGTCTAAATGCATGATGAAATTACTTTTTCTAGGCCACTCAAAGGAGGGGCATTTTTGGCCTGAAATATAGCAAGCATAATTTTGGCTTAATGGAATAAAAAATATTAGATGTTAACATAACAAAGTCCAATAGAAATGAGAGTATTTCAAGGTTATGAATCCATTTATACATTAAAAAAAATATTCTTTTGCATCCAAATTTGTAATTTCAACAAAAAATGCTTTATTAAATCCTAGTGATGACAAACTAGAAAAAGTTAAAACCTTAAAACATTTACCTTCTTATTTTAATTTTGTGTATACTAATTATCTAAAAATAAAAGAAGTAGATGCAATGATTATAACTTCTTGTATCTGTAACTTATTATAAAAAAATAAGTTATTTATGGTAATAAAATAAATTGTGAAAAAACAAAAATTTAAAAGATTGAAGCATTATAAAACGAATATAATGAAAAACAAATGAATTTCATTTCATTTAATATTGGATTATTTAATTATTTAATTATTATTATTTAATGTTTAATAAATTTAAATTTATATAAAATATTAAAACAATTAGAAAAAAAAGAAAATGAAAAAATCATGGTTGTTAAAATATATGTGAGCAATGAGGATCCTGAGGATCCTCCTTGATCTTGATGGGGAAATGGTTGAAAATTTTGCATGGGGTTTGGGCATGGTCATGAATAATAAAGTTGAGAGCTATGCATTGTTACTAGGTTTGGGAATTTTGGTTTCTATGGGTGTGCCCAATGTGCTCATTCAAGGAAACTTACCGCTTGTTATTGCGCAAGGGAGGAAGCACAAATAACTCAGGTCCCACTTAGAGGAAGGATGCAATCTCGCATTAAGAACTTGATGAGACAAATCTTGACATATAATTTGATGCATGTCAAAAGGGAAAATAATGTTTAGGCGAATCACTTAGCTAACCTGGCCACCTCCTTAGACAAGGTAATAGTGGAACAAAGAAGGGACCACCAACATTTACAATGTATCCCCTAATGAAACCGATGGGCATGTCTTATCACCCCCCCTCCTTTTCTTGCATGCAGTCATATTTCCTCCTTGTAGTTTTTTGAAGTATGAGGGTAGGTGGACATTTAATGCAACTCATGTGAAGGTATTCTTGTTTCTTCTTCAGTGCATTTAGGTCAGTTGTGGGGTTATAGTTTATGGAGTTCTATGTAGTTTCCGGACATGATAGAACTGCTCAACCTAAGTATATGTCGGGTGTGAAGTTACATTCTTGTGTATGGTAGTGATGAGTGGAGGAAGTGCAAATCATGTTGAGTTAGGCCGAGGATCCTCAAACACATTCCTAGGGTTCCTCCTTGGAGCTTGGTAGAGCGATGAAGGGGTGGTCTAGACATTTCAATTTGCGTTGTGTGTAGTCAAAGTTATGAATATCTTGAATAACATGGTTTTAGAGGAGTCGGGTTGGGGAATTAGTCTAGGCGATGTTAAAAATGACAATATTGCAGATTTGAGGGCCATTGTCTTGTGAATTTATGAGCAATCAAAGGGAGTGGTTGTAGATATAGCACAATTGACAAGCCATGTTTCAAATATGGACTATCATTTTGATGATTTAGGGGGGTTGGTGCATGTTTAAGGTGCTTAGCTAGAGAAATTTTACCTCGTTGTGAATTGGAACTGGGAGCTATTGCAAGGGAAACAATCTAAGGAAAACAGGTGCACATGAAATTCCAAGGATCTTGGGGGGATTCAATGCAATATCAATAGAAGGTATTCGTGGAAATTTCTAACACTCTAGAATTATATTTCAAGCCCATGAAAACCCATGAATGATCTAGCCTCATCTTTCTTATTTCATTATAGTTTATGGTCTTTTGTGTGTGTTGTTATTAGGGAAATTTGCTAAGGTTTACAACTTCCAAGTTATGGTAATGGTGGATGTAATAGTTAGTGTAATTGTGTTAGTTTTTCTCTTGCTTTTTGTTGACTGGTTAGATCTAGATACAATATGGATTCTATTGTTTTGTATCTTTTTTGTTGTTTTATACAACAATTTAATATAATTTCAATACTCATACCTGTTAACATACACACACATACACACGTGTGTGTAAGGGGATGGGGGCAGGGTGTTAGACAAATTCAACCTATTTTCAATATCATTTTTCAAAATCCAATATAATTTTTGTTTAAATTATAGTTCCATGTGATTAATAGAAACTTTAACTACGTAATTATATCCTTAATAGTTTTAACCCATTTTTAAATAGCCTAAATCATTAAAATTTAGAAAAGATAAAGATAAAGCTTTACTTTACCAAAAATAAAAAATAAAAATTCAAAAAAATTACATTTATCCATTTATTAATTCACTACCCAAAATCTATCTTATTTAAAAAAAAAAACGAAATCTTAGATAATAAAAGCATCCTACGAACAACTCCCCCATAAAGCAAATATTATTGCATGACACTCTTGTGACTTCAAAAGGAAAGTTTGAGTAAAATATCAATTCACTGCCAAAAAAAACTTATCTTCCTATAGAGAAGGAAAGTTCGGAAGTTTGAGTAAAATATCTATCTTCGTCCACAAAAATGGAAGTTTGAAGTTTGAGTAAAATATCTATCTTCGTCCACAAAAATGGAAGTTTGAATAGGTATCATATTTATTAAACAATTCCCTCTATAATAAAATGTAAATATTAAAAGTTCCTTTCCCACATTTATTAACAAAAGTTTACAAGTAAAGGGAAAATGTGACTTACAAAAGTTGTGATTTAGAATTTCAATTGAATGGGTAAAATACCTCAACATCACTCCACATCCATATATCCGTGAAATTATTGATAAGAAAATGATGATAATAATGGTTAACATTTAGTGAAAGTGATTTTATTTATTAAGGTTTAAGGAAAAATAATGATTGACTTTGATTGTATTAGAAATTTTTGTTATAATAAGAAATATTTGAGAGAAACTTTCTTTAATATTTATACTTTTGACTAGTTAAAAGGTTAGGAAGGTTGTCACCTTCTTACCATCACAAAGATGGCAAATTATTTTGTCCCATGATCATGTTGCATGGATTGACCATTTATTCCACTATGGTGTTTATTAAAGTTCATTCTGGTTTAGCAATGTTGATTTCTTCTTTATGCTAGTTATAATAAAACGTTAATTTTGATGTTATATCTTAAGGTTAATGACTTCTCTATAATATCTTAACTTTCTCTTGTCCTCTAATTATTTATAGCACCGCATTTTATCTTTAAATTCATATATGATAGTATTGTTAATGGTATCAACATTTTACAAAGTGACCTCCTCCTCTATTCTCCAATGATTTAGCCAAAACTTGGTATTTATATTCCAACCTCTCTTACACCATAGGTGGATTTTACTAGAGTTTGAAGAATTCTTAGGAAGCATCTTGTATCATGTTAGTTGTCTTATACTTGAACATTAGGTACCTAGTCATATCCATATCCTCAATGGGGTAAATAACCACTTTAATGACAAGGATATGATGGAACATATTACTTTTAATTTTAAGATCACAAATTATAGAACGCTTCTATTTGCTTGATATTTATCCATGATTCTTTAGATATTTTTAATCTCCATACTTATTAATAATCCCCATACTTCACATACATATACTAAAATAGGAGTAATGGGAGTCTCGAAGAAGGGTTTCCCTTTTCCTAACATTTATAATCAAATATTTGCAATTGTTTTCAAGCCTAAAAATAGGATTTCCTTCTTTCATTAATCCTTTTCTCGCTATTATAGTTCTAGTTAAACTTGTGATTTAGGTCAATTATAATATATTTCTATGAAGTAACTTACTTTATGTTGTTTTTTTCATACACAAAACTAGAATAAGTCATATTTTTTTATTTGATAATAATCACACTTGTGCTCAAACAAATATCCTTGAGAATTCATAGTTTCTTGTCAAGATTATAGTTACATCTTGCTATAAGAACAATATCATCATTGTAAAGAAGAAAAATGATGACTATTCTGCCTAAAATAGTGTTTGGACAGCCTACTTCTTCTAAGCATGCCTCGAACTTGTTCATATAAATGCCAAAATGGGTAGGATATAGTGGGAATTTTTTCTTATCTCCCATATTACAATTTATTTATTTTCATCATCCCTTAGTGATCATAAACAGGGATAATTTTAGGGGCGAAATTTAGCCCATGGGCTATTTTTAGGGGGTTTTCTCCAAAAAAAGACTCACCATTTTGCATTTTTTGAAGCCCTATTTCGCCCAATTTTGATGGGGTAAACTTTTTTCACCCTAAAAATCGCCAAATTATTATATAAACGATATAAAAACCTTGGAAATTAAAATATTTCTAACACTCCAGAATTATATTTCAAGACCATGAAAACCCATGAATGATCTAGCCTCATCTTTCTTATTTCATTATAGTTTATGGTCTTTTGTGTGTGTTGTTATTAGGGAAATTTGCTAAGGTTTACACTTCCAAGTTATGGTAATGGTGGATGTAATAGTTAGTGTAATTGTGTTAGTTTTTCTCTTGCTTTTTGTTGACTGGTTAGATCTAGATACAATATGGATTCTGTTGTTTTGTATCTTTTTGGTTGTTTTATACAACAATTTAATATAATTTCAATACTCATACCTGTTAACATACACACGTGTGTGTGAGGGGGTGGGGGCAGGGTGTTAGACAAATTCAACCTATTTTCGATATCATTTTTCAAAATCCAATATAATTTTTGTTTAAATTATAGTTCCATGTGATTAATAGAAACTTTAACTACGTAATTATATCCTTAATAGTTTTAACCCATTTTTAAATAGCCTAAATCATTAAAATTTAGAAAAGATAAAGATAAAGCTTTACTTTACCAAAAATAAAAAATAAAAATTCAAAAAAATTACATTTATCCATTTATTAATTCACTACCCAAAATCTATCTTATTTAAAAAAAACGAAATCTTAGATAATAAAAACATCCTACGAACAACTCCCCCAGAAAGCAAATATTATTGCAGGACACTCTTGTGACTTCAAAAGGAAAGTTTGAAAGTTTGAGTAAAATATCAATTCACTGCCAAAAATACTTATCTTCTATAGAAAAGGAAAGTTTGAAAGTGAGTAAAATATCTATCTTCGTCCACAAAAATGGAAGTTTGAATAGGTATCCTATTCATTAAACAATTACCTCTATAATAAAATGTAATTATTAAAAGTTCCTTTCCCACATTTATTAACAAAAGTTTACAACAAAAATATCTGCAACCATATTAAAACGTAAAGGGAAAATGTGACTTACAAAAGTTGTGATTTAGAATTTCAATTGAATGGGTAAAATACCTCAACATCACTCCACATCCTTATATCCGTGAAATTATTGATAAGAAAATGATGATAATAATGGTTAACATTTAGTGAAAGTGATTTTATTTATCAAGGTTTAAGGAAAAATAATGATTTACTTTGATTGTGATAAGAAAATGATGATAATAATGGTTTACATTTAGTGAAAGTGATTTTATTTATCAAGGTTTAAGGAAAAATAATGATTTACTTTGATTGTATTGGAAATTTTTGTTATAATAAGAAATATTTGAGAGAAACTTTCTTTAATATTTATATTTTTGACTAGTTAAAAGGTTAGGAAGGTTGTCACCTTCTTACCATCACAAAGATGGCAAATTATTTTGTCCCATGATCATGTTGCATGGATTGACCATTTATTCCACTATGGTGTTTATTAAAGTTCATTCTGGTTTAGCAATGTTGATTTCTTCTTTATGCTAGTTATAATAAAACGTTAATTTGGATGTTATATCTTAAGGTTAATGACTTCTCTATAATATCTTAACTTTCTCTTGTCCTCTAATTATTTATAGCACCACATTTTATCTTTAAATTCATATATGATAGTATTGTTAATGGTATCAACATTTTACAAAGTGACCTCCTCCTCTATTCTCCAATGATTTAGCCAAAACTTGGTATTTATATTCCAACCTCTCTTACACCATAGGTGGATTTTACTAGAGTTTGAAGAATTCTTAGGAAGCATCTTGTATCATGTTAGTTGTCTTATACTTGAACATTAGGTACCTAGTCATATCCATATTCTCAATGGGGTAAATAACCACTTTAATGACAAGGATATGATGGGACATATTACTTTTGATTTTAAGATCACAAATTATAGAACGCTTCTATTTGCTTGATATTTATCCATGATTCTTTAGATATTTTTAATCCCCATACTTCACATACATATACTAAAATAGGAGTAATGGGAATCTCGAAGAAGGGTTTCCCTTTTCCTAACATTTATAATCAAATATTTGCAATTGTTTTCAAGCCTAAAAATAGGATTTCCTTCTTTCATTAATCCTTTTCTCGCTATTACAGTTCTAGTTAAACTTGTGATTTAGGTCAATTATAATATATTTCTATGAAGTAACTTACTTTATGTTGTTTTTTTCATACACAAAACTAGAATAAGTCATATTTTTTTATTTGATAATAATCACACTTGTGCTCAAACAAATATCCTTGAGAATTCATAGTTTCTTGTCAAGATTATAGTTACATCTTGCGTCACCCCCCAACAGCTGGCCTCCACTCCACGTTGCTTCCCATCGGCTCCATCCATTTAAACTGTTGTCCTGCCCTCCCTCCTCCCTCCACCACGTGGCTTTTCATCTGCCCCCTCCTTCTCTCGGTCTTTGTAGACTTAATGGCCAACCGACCCTGCATTAATTGTTTCTCCTCCTCGCACGCTCAACGTCCCCTCAAGCTTTTTGCTATGTCTTCTCCTCGTAGCGATATGCCTATTCATTCCGTTTCATTTCTTGGCCCTAGTTCTCATGAGGCTGCGCGAGTTCTGTTAAATGTAGTTGCAGGTGTTGGAGAAGGGAGGCTGCAGGGTATCTCGTGGCAAGCACTTCCCCTCACTCGCTCCTTTGTGAAGGAAAGGCTTGCCCTCACAGCCTTCTCCTCTTGCTCGTGCAGCTCCCTCTCAGCGTTGTGGTCTTCAAATCTCGACTCAGGTATAACTATCTCGCATTCTGGAAGTTTGGGGAGAAGCTCGGTCTTGGGTTGCCATTGCATAGGGTGGAAAGAAGGTGCTTTGGGCACTTTGGCTTGCCAAGATAGCCACGGAGGTTTCTCGCTGCAACAGGAGCTCATTGTGCTCAGCCTTTTTCTCAGTGGCCTCTCGGTCGAGAACCAGTCTTGTGTCCTTCATGGTCCTGTTCGTGCCTTACATAGTCTCTTTGCTCGAATAGACATATCTACAGGAGTAGGCAGAATGTCTCAGGCTGGCGAAAGCGCAGGAATAATGGACATAAAAAAGAACCTGCGGCATCTGTATGAAATGCTAGCAATTGGTATAATGGACAGCAAAGAAATTGTTCGGGAGATTAAGAGCATGGATGAAACGGTGAGCTACACCTCTTTGCAGACCAGCAACCATGACGTTCGGATTGATGATAATGAGAGAAACCTTAGAGAGATAATGGGCAAAGTTGAGGATTCAAGAAGATCTCCAGCGTCTGATAACCATGAACCAGGGGAGCAGGGTGAATGGAGTCACTGTAGAAGTTGAGCACCCAATGGAGGAAGAGTCTGTAGTTCAGCCCAGGAATTTTCGAGGCAATCCTTAATTTGTTCTCCTTTAATTATGGTTAAATGTTCTACTGTCTTTTTCTATGTAACCAGTTTATAAGGGTATATACTACCCATGACATTAGCTATTTTGAACAAACTTTATGTGTAGGTTTTTGGAAAATTCCTCGGATAAGCTTTCTATGTAGCATTTTTTATCTGCATGAATACTTTATTATGCCACTACTGTAATGAATGGCTATGCATAGCTTGTTTTATATAAACCTTTTATAGTTTCTGTTAAAAAAAAAGAACAATATCATCATTGTAAAGAAGAAAAATGATGACTATTCTGCCTAAAATAGTGTTTGGACAACCTACTTCTTCTAAGCATGCCTCGAACTTGTTCATATAAATGCCAAAACGGGTAGGATATAGTGGGAATTTTTTCTTATCTCCTATATTACAATTAATTTATTTTCATCATCCCTCAGTGATCATAAATAGGGATAATTTTAGGGGTGAAATTTATCCCATGGGCTATTTTTAGGGGGTTTTCTCCAAAAAAAGACTCGCCATTTTGCATTTTTTGAAGCCCTATTTTGCCCAATTTTGATGGGGTAAACTTTTTTCACCCTAAAAATAGCCAAATTATTATATAAAAGATATAAAAACCTTGGAAATTAAAATATTTTTGAAAAATATTGCCAAACATTTTATAGTTGGCGTTTTAAGAATTGATAATATTCGCCAACATTTATACACTTTTAAATAAGTATGGTTCCTTAAAATCATCCTTGATCATAAACCTAACAATAAGATTATTATAAAACCTAATCACACTAGCTCTCAATTCAAATGGAACATTTAAATCTTCTAATATATTCCATAGGTTGATTCTAGGAATTGTTTCAAACACATCCCTAAAGTCAATGAAGCAACATAGGAGTTTGGTTTTATTATTATGGCATTCCTATACAATGATCTTAAGCATAACTAGGTGGAACACAATTGAACAAAATCTTCTAAACCTGCCTTGGCCTTTATCCCCTTTTTGTTTTTTGTTTTTTTTACAATAACGGTTATGAGACTTTTTGTATTATCTTCTGGCTAAATGGCTACCAACGGCCTTACAACAACATTTTCTGGTCCAACTACTACAATAAGCTAGAAACACAGGGCATAGTCGCTCCCTTTGCAAAATTCCTAGTTTTAACTAAACATAGACAAAGATTTCCATAATGCCGCAAACAAAATATAAACTGATACAAGAGGAAAGATTCAGCTACCTTTGACTATGGGCCTGTCTCAGTAGACTATCTTCATCTACTTGCCTTGTTCCTTGAGCAGGTCTTGAACATTCTTTTCCAGATCTGCCATACGATTCTTTAACCCTCCAGTGATATTGGCAATATCCTTCATGTTAGTCATATTATCATCAAAGATTTCTTCATGGATTTCCTTGAGTTCCTGGGTCATGGCCTCCCAGCAAGTTGTTTTAGTCTTTTGCATTCTGGTCTGCTTTACCTCCAACCGATTCAGAGCCTCCTTTATCTCGTCCAGATCATGCTGGATCAGTCCCAATCTAGTCTCGATTTGAAGGGAGGACAGGCTTGCCTCCATTTTGCACACCATGATCTTCTTTCAGGCTTAAGCCTTGAACAATGGGATTCTCTGAGAGCTTTGGGGGTGCTTCCTTCTCAGCCAATAGAGGATCTGTGGGCACAATGCAGACTTGACCATCCTAATAAAGGATCGGGCTGCCTTCTCCTCCTACTACAGTTAAGATACTCGCTGATTTCTTCATCATGCTTGCGCTGAATTCTTTTCTCCCTAGTGGACTGCGATTGGCACCAATTTACAGCTCTGGTACTGAGGAACATAGCCATGTGACTACCTGTAGGATTTGTCCTCTTGCTAGCTGGATTTTCAGTCCGATTTTTGGCTTTTCCATGAGGTCGACCAATCTCCAAAGTCTTGAATCTGCATGGGATCATTATGGCATCCTTCCTTTCAATGTTTGCTGGATACAAGGGGATTCTTTCAATCCAATCATTCATCATGCTAAGGAATTGGGTCATGGTTCTCAATACCGTTGATGAGGAGAACTCCCTTGTTAAGGGAGGTGCCTATATTTGCTTCATGATCCGCCACTTGATTGAGGATTCTGAGGACGTGATAAAACTTAATTTCTTCAAAATCTTTGAGGTGGTTTAAGACCTTCCGGTAGTAGTGGGATAGAACCATATTTTTAGGGGCCTTTTTTAGGTTTATTGCTTGGATAATGATGCTGGAATCACCAATGATAGCCAAATTATTGATAGAGAGCCTTCTAGCCTAAGAAAGTCCTTGCCAAAGGGCTAAGATTTTTGCTATGTTGTTGGTATTATGGCCTAGCCCCCAGGAAAAATTGAGGACAGTTTTCCTTGAGCTGTCAAGGAAGACACCTCCACTTCCTGAATACCCAGGATTCCCTTTAGAGGCCCCATCCACATGCAGGACATACTTATCCAACGAGGATCTCCACTTTATGAACTCTTATTTTTCCAGCCTTATTTCCCAAGGAGAATAATGCTTGAGAGTTTTCTTGATTCTGGTAAGGAGGGAAGAGTCAAGGTTATGAAACCAGCTGTATTCATCTTTGTCTGCAATTACCTCATTGTTGATATTGTAGTTTGAGGCTACCAGATCTCCCATAAGCACTTTCACCTTAAGAGCTACTTGGTATAGGGTCCTCACAGTGTCCCTAAAGATCCTATTGTTTCGTTCCAGCCACAGCTTCCAGCAAAGGATTTTTGGAACCCACATCCAGCACTGTTTCAAGAGCTTCAACTTGGAGAAGGAGAAAGGGGCTATCTCAGGCCAATAGGTAAACAGTGATGAAAGAGAACGAGGGAGGGCCAAGTTCAGTGGACCAAGGATGACATTCCAGAGCTCCAAAGCAAAGGTGCACTTAAGAAAAAGATGGTCAGAGGATTCCTCATGGCCGACACATAGCGGGCATCTTGAAGGCCCTTCCCATCCTCTTTTTTTTAAATTGTCCCAGGAGAGGATGCTATCATGTAGAAGATACCAGCATAAAATATCAATTTTGGGGAGGGAGGGATGGTTCCAGAGGTTTCTCCAGACAGTGGGGTCGGGGGCTTCCCAAGGATGAATAACCAACAGCCGTTGAATAGTGACCAATCAAAGAGCCCCAACCTAAATGATCCTTCTTTTTGGTCGAGAGGGGGGTGGAACCTTGAAGAGCGTCCAAAAGGGACCGCGCTTCATTTTCCAAGTTTTGGGGGAAGTCCCCCAAGTCCCAATTATTCCAGGTATCATCAGGATTCCAAACTGAAAGGTCCCAAAGGGTGGTTTTACTTTCGGAGTGAAGCCAGTTTTTTATGTTGTCCATCCCCTCCCGGTGCTGTAAAGGGGGCTGTCCTAACAAAGAGTCGTCCCAGAACTTGATTTTTTTACCATTCCCTGAAATCCAGGTGAGATTGGAGGATATTAGATTAGTGGCTTTCAGGCAAAGAGAGAGGATGGGGGAGCCTTTCTTGGTACGGGGGGGCCGTTCCAGGCATCGTTCTTTATGTCCGTAGAAGTATTTGGTCTGAAGAGCTTTGGAGCTCCAAGTAGTTTTGCCACTTATCATTTTCCAGAGAATCTTTCCTCCCATGGACACATTTTGGGTGGCCACATCTCTGATTTGCATCCCTCCTTCCATCTTTGGAGTTTTGACCTTATCCCAACTGATTAGGTGCATTTTCCTCCCTTCGCTTCTTCCCCCTTCCCAAAGAAATTTTCTCAAGAGTTTATGAATGCCTTTCACAATTCCTTTCGGGGCTAGCAAGATAGATGCTTGGTAGATAGGCATGGAAGTAAGAGCAGAGCTTATTATGATAAGCTTCCCCGCTTTGTTTAGCCAGTTGGTTCCCTAGGCCATGATCCTGGGCTTAAGCTTGTCCATCAGTGGCGTCCAAAGGCTATTTCTTGAAGCTGTTTTGACTAGTGGAATTCCAAGATATTTGATGGAGTCCCACATGGTGGTTCCATCCATTTCCAGCACCCTGGATATGTCAATCATTTCATTAGGAGGACAATTCCAACCGTAAATTTTGCTTTTCCTCAGGCTGATTTCGCTGCCTGAAATTTTAGTATAGGCATCCAGCTCTCTCTTGAAAGATCTAGCAGTGGAGAGAAAGGCATGGCCCAAGAGAAGAGTATGTTCAGCGAATTGAGCATGATTAATTCTCTTAGATCTCAGAGAAATCGAAAGACCTATCAGCGAACGCTGCTGAAGACTCTTGTCTAGCTGGAAATTGAGCACCGAAGCTTGAAGGGCGTAGAGCAAAGGGGACAGAGGGAAACCCTGTTTGATCCCCCTACAGGCTTGGAAGAAGTCTGCAGGCCTTCCATTAACCAGTGGGGCGATCTAAGGCCCCGAAATACAAGCTTTGATCCAGCTGATCAACTGGGGGTGAAACCCCATCTTGTGCATTACAACAAAAAGGAAGTTTAACCGGACTCTATCAAAGGCGTTAGCAAGATCTAGTTTGACTATCATACCTTTCTCCTTTCTTTGGCAGCTCGAGTGGATTGCTTCTTGCACTAGTATAATGTTGTCTTGAATTTGTCTGCCCTGAATGAAGCCACCCTGGTTCTCCGGAATGATCTTGGGAAGGATTTTTTTGATTCTGTTTGCTATGACTTTGGTGATGATTTTGTACCCAGTATTGCAGAGCGAGATTGGGTGAAATCTGGAGAAGTTTTGGGCCCCTTTCTCTTTGGGAATTAATGCTAGAAAAGAGGAGTTGGTGCTCCCTCCTATTTTCTTGCATTTCTGGGATTTTCTCACCATTTTGACCAGATATTTTTGGAAAATATCCCAGCAGGCTATGAATAATCTGGCCGAGAATCCGTCAGGCCCGGGAGCTTTGTCAGGGTTCATCCCATGGAGTGCATTGCTGATCTCCTCATAGGTTATAGGGGCCGTCATCATTCTATTGTATTCTTCATTTACGAGTATGGGGATAGTAGAAAGCAGATAGTGATCCAGCCTTGGAGGGACCTCCATCTCTTCAGTGTATAGATTTTTATAGAACGAGTGAGCTGCATGTTTTATCTCATCAAATTTATTGAAGGTTTGCCCCTGGGAACGGATCTCTCTGATAGTATTGTGATTCTTACAGCATTCTGCTTGTTTATGAAAGAAAGACATGTTTTTATCACCGGCTTGGAGCTAGATACTTCATGATTTTACTCTCCAGTATTCTTCCTCCCTTCTCAGGGCTTTGTGAAGCTCCTTTTGCAAATCTATCTCAACGTTCAGCAGATCCAGTGTGACCGGTGCAGACTCCATTTGTAACTGATGAATTCCAAGTGCCCTTTGAGCTTTTTTCCTTTCTAGGATGGGGGAAGATAGATTCTTTGCCCAATGTTTGAGATCATCTTTGAGTCTTCTCAGATTTTCTTCCCAAATGAAGAAAGGAGAGCCCGAAACATTCTTCTGCCAGGACGCTGAAACCAAATCATGGAATCCCTCCATTGAGACCCATAGGGGGCTGAACCGGAATGGGATCGGGACCAACTTATCTCCTGTGGACAGAGTGAGCGAGATGGGCTTGTGGTTTGATGTGCATGCTTGAAGAATTTCGGAGGAAGCAAAGAGGCCCATCATCAGGAAAGAGGAGTGAACTAGGAACTGATCCAGACGCACTGAAATGTGCCCCGGTCCCACTCTTTTATTGGACCAGGTAAATTTACCTTTACTGGGTTTGATATCCTCCAGGTCCCAGTCCAGCATGATATCTTCTACCCATTCCCTTGCCGGGTCTCTTACAGGAGAGCCTCCTTTCTTTTCCCAGAGGGCGAGAGTGACATTCAAGTCACTGGCGAGGACAAGATTCTCATGATTATTAGATGCTAGGAAAGAGTTCAGCATTTCCCAGCATTCTTTTTTTTCCCCTAGAAGAGCTGGGGCATAGATATTAACAAGGCTTACCTTATGTCCCGAATATTTATGCAATAGTTTCATAAATAGCCAGTGGGTGGTGCTGTATTCATCAAGGAGAGCGAGTGATGAGGAGTTCCAGAAGGTGGCTATCCCTCCTTAAGCTCCCCTAGTGCTTACGGCTCTACCTTCTCCTTTTTTCCAAAAGTTTTTGCTAGCCTTGATGGTCTCAGGCTCCTCCATTTTCGTCTCCTGGATCAGAAATACATCTGGGGAAGTCATTCTTACTAGATCTTTGACTGCTTCTTCTTTGAACTTACTTCCCATCCCTCTGCAATTCCAGGAGATGTATTGCATTTAGGAACTGGTGGGGGGGGGAGTGGCTCCTTTCGAAGCCTTACCTTTTTTTGTAGATCTGGTTTCCATCATATCCGGAATGGTTTGCTGAAGCCCTGCTGTTATGTCCCTATATGATTTCTCCTCCATTTTTTTTCTCTCTGGCTTCCTTCCTCTTGGGACCTTCTCAGGGGTTCCAACTGAGCTGCTGGTCTCTGTAGCCCCCCCATCTGAATCCACTCCAGTTTCGGTGCCGAGAGAGATATGTTCCTCATCTGATTTCGTAGGGTTTTCTGCATGATGCGTTCCATTGACATGCCTTAGACTTCCTGAGGGGGTTGAGGACTGCTAGGTTATATCGATGGGGTCTTTACCAGGTTCCTTTGAATGTCCTGCAGTTTCTTTCATTCGCTCCTTCGGTGGCCTTGTATTTGGAGCTGATGGATGATTCACCTGCCCATTCCTTTTTGGGCCTGCTTTGGCTTTCTTAACCCTTTGCGAAACTTCAGCATCATCCTTTTCAGATATTTGATTCTTTGGGCAGTTTCTCTGGAAATGTCCATGCTCTTGACAGGTTCTGCATTTGAAGGGGAGGTGTTCATAGTCAACTTTCTGGTAGTGGGACTAGGATCCAAGAGATATCTTCACAGCCTCCGGGAGGCCTGCCTCCAGGTCTACTTCAACACATATTCTGGCACAGTTGTATATGGACTTATTGTCTGCTTTATCAATGAATTTACCTATTCCATTCCCTATCTTCTGAAGCGCTTCGTAGTTCCAGCAATGAACCGACAGATTGGGTAACCTGACCCATACAGGTACCTCCTTGGGCAGTTCTACCGTGGGGTCGAAATCCGAGGTCCATCGATTCAGATACAGCCCCTGGGTACCCATAAAATATGGCCCATTTCTGAATATGAGATATTTATCTTCCTTGTTTATAAACTCAAAGAGAAAGAAGCCACAGCTTAATGGGTAACAGGTGACTCCTTTTTTGAGATGGGGCTTCCAGTTTCTTTGGATCCAATCATCTGTTGTTTTTACTGAGGGCCAAAGCCCCATGAATTGGCCAACCAGTCCTCTCTCGGAGAGAGCTAGGGATATTTTTACTGACTGTGTCTCCGGCAAAGCGATTTCTGGGATTTCTTCAAGATTTTTTATGAATTTTGGGACAGAGAGGGGGGCTTTGCATTTTCCTCCATTGGAAATCAGCCTCCTGAATGCATCCTCATCAGAGATCGGAGGGGGAGGGTCTGTATCCCCACCCCCAGAGGAGGCCATGGCCGTCTTGCTGCGCTCCTGGTCGCTCCAAACCCTCGCGTGCTCCTCACACTAGATTGCTTTCAAATGAGCCACCTACCTCTGTCATTTTTTACCTAGACATTGCCTTTATCCCCTTTTTGTTAAAAGTTGGCTTGTTTTGCATTATAGTTGTAGAACTTCCAAAGGCTTTGTGAAAAATGGTGTGTTTTTTTTCTACATAATTTTAAGTTTCTTATGTTGGTCATTCTTCTATTATAGATTTAAATAAATACCAACTTCAAATTAAGAAGGATCAAAAGGAAATTTATGCAATTTTTTGGTAATCGACATCTCTTGAGTTAAGATGAGTATATTGTTAGGGTCCTATCCTAACCCACCTTACTTTATACTACACAAGAGTTAGTCAAATAATGTATGCATCCATTTCCTTTGAATTCTCCAAGTAGTTATAAACATATAATTGAATGTTAAAAGGATCTATATGTTAATTAAGTTCCATTGCGTAGTTAGGTTTTATGCCCATTATGTAGCTAGTTTTTTGTCTATTGAAAGCCTATTTAAGGAGTTTGGAGGCTATGGATTGTTTTGTCAATAATTATTATATTGGAGCTATGATCAAGTGAAATGTCACACAACCTTAAGATGTGAGTGAACATTATTTCTTGAATTGATGTTCATAATACAATAATTAATTCTACCTCATACGTATTTTATATTTCCTTTGATTAAGTGAATATCCATTATAATTTATGGTATTTCACATCATATATATTTGTTTATCTTGTGAAAGGTTATAAGTTTTAGGGTTAATAAAACCTAAAGTGTATCAAAGAACTTTCTTGATCCATCATGCCTCCAAATTTTTTGTAGTTTGTTTTAGGATAGAGACGTGTTCCAACATCTTTAAATAACAAAAGATTTTTCATTCAATGGGTAAGCCTATAGTTGGGAAAGAATGCATGCAGATACTAAAATTGGTACTATGTCACAGTTGTTGGACACCATTGTAACATATGTTGGTACCCTTTCAAGAAGTATTGCATCAGACAACACATGCATACATAATCTCACTTCCACATCCCCTTGAGTGTATTAAAAATACCATAGGAAACCTAAAACCAACCATAGATAATTCGATCAATCATCTTGTTACTATAATGGCATTGAACACATCACTTGGGAAAGATTACTCTCTCATATCTATGTAGAAGGGTTGCATGACTAAGGGCACGATTAGGCCTCCTTATTTAGTGCCTTGATAGATTGGGTCTAGTACTACCTTTGGACCCACATTGGACCCTGGAAGTATATAAGAGAGATATAGAACCTAGAAATCCCCTGTCATCAGGACCTTAAAAACCCTAGTCCTTGTCACTAGATAGTGAAATTCCTACATGGTTGAATCCAAAAGGAAATTTGAAATTCTACCAGTGTAGTAATAATCCATAGGGAGTAATAATTATATTAGCATAAAATAATGTCTAGGATATCCCAACACATTTTTTGGATACCAATTTCAAAATAATCCTTGCATCATGTTGATTGTGTTAGTATACTTCTCTAACAACCTTTTTTGGGTTGCTCATCTAGTACCTAATTTGGTGATACATATCAAAATACTCCTCTTTATGTTAAGATTTTAATGGTTATACAAGATATAAGGACATTTAGCATCTTAATATCATAACCATATGCAAAAGGATCATTGAAAGAAAGACAAGCACAACCACACAAAAGAACACAACTATTTATCCTAGGAAACCCTCACGGGGAAGAAACCCCAACAAAAATTCCTCCATATAGAATTCAACCAAGTACAATGTAAGACCCAAAAAATAAGACTTATAAGACCCCAAGAATAATACTGGACAACCTCCTCTCTGCCAGATGGACTACTCTTTCTCTCTCTAGTGCAACTGTTGAGTTATGATGCTTGTTCTGATTTTCCAAATGAGAGAGGAGCCTCTCCAATTTTTAATAATCAATGGATAAGTCTAATAATCCAATTGGTCTGACCTATCCTCCCATTCAAGTACCTTGGGAGACTCAAAATTACACTTTTAACAATACTTTTGTGGGTACTACTTACCACTTACAACAGAGGTTTTACCTCAAGGATTTACATGACCAATTATAACAATGACATCCTTAATTGGATGAACAACATATTCGGAAGGGGTAATACAAATAATAATACAAAATAGAATATCTTCCGTAGTTACATTTCTTTAACACTCCCTCTTAACAAGGAAGGTATTCTATAACACAACAACACATTTGTATAACTGACTGGTAAGTCTATACATCATAGGAAGTTTTCATAGCTATATCAACATTATCAGTATCCATGGAATATCACCATCACATAACATCATATATCTATCATCACGTCACGAGAATCATATATCAACACATCATAATAAGCGTCGCATAATATATCAACACATCATCATAAGAATCGCATCACATCTTGTCGCATTGTCACAAACATCACATCTCATTGCATCATCACGAGCATCACATCTCATTGTATCATCATTAGCATCACATCTCGTCACATCATCACAAGAAACACATCTCGTCCCATCATCACGAGCATCACATCTCGTTGTATCATATCCTCGCATCACATCTCATTGCATCATCACGAGCATCACATCTCGTCGCATCATCTTGAGCATCGCATCTCATCGTCGGTATCCTTATCTGAACATCACCTGCAATAAACACAACATCGCAACTTAATGAAAAATCACCCACAACATCAAAATATGTTGTATCGTTTGCAACTGAATGCAAGACCACAACGTTCGCAAATGAATGAAGGACCACAACGTTTGCAAATGAGTGCAAGACCACAACATCCACAAATGAATACCAGACATAGCATCCACAAATGAATGTCAGACCACAACGTCTGCAAATGAATGCAAACCACAATGTTTGCAAATGAATGCCAGACCACAATGCCTGCAAATTAATTCCATGCCACGATTCCAGCAAATGAATTCCAGACCACAACATCCACAAATGAATGCCGGACCACAACCTCTGCAAATTAATGTCAGACCACAACGTTTGCAAATGAATGCCATACAACAACGTCCGCAAATTAATGCATGACCACATCTCGTGGGGATCTTCCTATTTGAAGATACGACCAACCTTCCTGGGATATTCCTTATTGTGATGCCACCAACCATGTTGGGATCTACCCTTAGTGATATGACCAGTCATATTGGGATCCACCCTCGGTGATGTCACCAAACATATTGGGATCTACCCACGAAGATACGACCAAGATCTCTAATGGGGCTCATCATTTTTTTCTTGTACATCCATAAATTTTTCCTTTGTAGGAACGTACTAGAGCTTCATGGATCCTATCTGCACCATATCCTAGAATTTATGAAACACCGGGTTCCCTGCAACTTTTCTTGTCATAATAAATATCAATTGCATCTATCTCGACATCAAACAATCATGCTATATTGCTTCGCTACAGGATGAATCATGCTGCAATGTATTCATCCTCGACTGTACTAAGGGTAACACTAGTTTTCTTTCTGCTAAGCCATGATATCACACCTGATCCCAAACTGAAACATCATCCTGAGGTGCATTTTCTAGTACTTTCTCTTTGCATATACAATGAGTTCGTCCTCTCTCGTTAGGTCATCGACATGCACCAGTCTTCTGCATTCAACCTTAAAGTAAAGGTTGGAACCCACTTTACTCTTGGTAAAGTCTTAGTCCATTAGGAATTTGTCCATCATGTCGTACCATGTCAAACTCAAAGATCTTCTGCAGTCACTCCCTATGAAGCAGAGCATCATCCTCCCTCTGCATTTTGTACTCTATGTATCGAAACATTATGTACTGGAGTGATAGGTGACATCCTCTGCTACTGATCTTCTATGTATCCATCTCAAGTCACTGGATCATGGATGATTTTAGGGGTGAAATTTAGCCCAAGGGCTATTTTTCCATGTTTTTCTCCAAAA
The DNA here is from genome assembly GCA_001517045.1 of Pseudotsuga menziesii. Classification (NCBI taxonomy): domain Eukaryota; kingdom Viridiplantae; phylum Streptophyta; class Pinopsida; order Pinales; family Pinaceae; genus Pseudotsuga; species Pseudotsuga menziesii. The sequence goes on along the minus strand of LPNX011017498.1, from coordinate 110,431 downwards.
AAAGATTTGCCATTTTGCATTTTTTGAAGCCTGGTTTCACCCAGTTTTGATGGGGTAAACATTTTTCACCCTAAAAATCGCCAAATTATTATATAAATGATAGAAAATCCTTGGAAATTAAAATATTTTTTTAAAAATATCGCCAAATATTTTATAGTTAGCGTTTTAAGAATTAGTGAGATTCTCCAACATTTATACACTTTTAAATAAGTATGGTTCCTTAAAATCATCCCTGCACTGGATACCAAGATCCTCTATCTTGAACTTTGTTGAAAATTTCCTCTTGCACCCATCGGTGATCTTGTTGTTCTCTATAGGATTCCATATTCAACTTTGTAGCAAAGGTTAAGATCTTCATCACTCTATGTGATCTTCAAGCTCCTCATGTAACTAGATGTGCTTATCCATGGGTGTCTTTTGAACAGGTACTAATCCTTTTGTGCACATGTGGTTCTCTGATCGATATACACTTCTACTTTACTAGAGAAGAGTGTCTGGTCAATGGAGTATGCCATGCCATAGTCTACTCCCTCTTTCTGAGAAAAACCACTAACCTTTCTTTGTATCCCTTGATGTTGTCATCTGCTACATACTTGGTCTTGTAGATCCACATGGAAGACACTACGGGCTTCCCTTCAAGTCTCGGAACCGCATCCTAGACATCACTTCCCTTCAAGTGGACCCAATTGAGTAAATGACTAAAAATAGAGTGGAAGGACTCTCGATTTAGACATGACCCCCGATTTAGACATATGACCAAATTGGACAAGGGAGGATTAATAATCTTAACACCCCCCCAAAATGCTAACTTGGACAATCTATGGGCCCTGGTAACTAATACCATAGGTCACCCATTACATCAAGTAAAATAAAGTAACTGCTCAATACAAGGAGCTAGGGAAAAAACCACATGGGAAAAAATTCCCCCCTATATCTAAGCAGGTAGAATCAGGATTCAAGTTTGAAAAACTTGAAAATATGTTGCTACAATCTTCATCTCTGTGAGGCAGTGAAGTAGCATGCATGGTGTGCTGTGCACAGGTATTCTGGCACCTGTCATGTAGACTTATCCTTCTTCTCCAAAAATGATGATGATAGGAAGGAGGAATGTAACCTTTGTCTCTTGTTGGATGAAGAGGTGTATGATCATATCTATTCTTCTGAATGTAGTGAGACTGAGCCCTTGACATGTAGCATCTTACAGGGAATCTATTGCATCTCCCTGAAGGAGGTAAGATTGCATGGCATAGAGCAAGGGTCTTTCCTTTCTGAGTGTCAGGTGGGTTTCCAGTCATCTTCCTAGCTTCCAGTTTGGGAGTAGGGACTGAATCTAGATTTGAATCACCCTGAATCTCAATCTCATAAACTGATAAAGATGGATCTGCAATACTAGTAGAAGCCACAAAAGAAGTAGATGAAATGATTTTACCTTCCCTTGCAAGTGGCTGCTGAGAGTGCACTGGTTCTGAAGGAGGCATGAAATGTGAGAACTCATATGATTTTGAGGCATGTTTTGCAGCACCCTTCTCTATGATGTTCCTAGTAGAGATATATGTGATCTCCACTGAGTCATGACCAAATATCACTCACTTTGGAGAGCCAATATGGGTCATCCAGTAGACAGATACCATGTAAGGTTTTTTGTTACAGCAAAACTTGCAGATGTTGATGAACATTTGAAGCCCAACACAAGGCCCTATCACTAGGAGTGGTGGTTAGTACACTTGTTTTATATTCCTAGAGGTGCGGAGGTTATACCATGTGGAGGTTGTACTGATACTCCAACACCTTGCCTTCGGCGTAGCTCAGGGGAATTGAACCTGAGACCTATACTCTAATACCATGTAAGGTTTTCCATTACACCAAAACCTCCATATGTTGATGAACATTTGAAACCCAACATAAGGCCCTATCACCAGGAGTGGCGGTTACTCCACTTGTTTTATATTCCCAGAGGTGCAGTGGTTATACCATGTGGAGGTTGTACCGATACTCCAACACCCTACCTTCGGCGTAGCTCAGGAGAATTGAACCTGATACCTATGCTTTGATACCATATTAAATTGAGCACATAGATCTGTGGACAAACACACAACTCACACGATAGGTCACACAATTTACTCAGTTATTGAAGATGGAAACAATGCAAAAATGGCTTGCATCTGTGCATGCTTTTCATTAATCAAAGAGTAATTAGATAATAATTACAATGAAGTACAATGGCTAAATAGACACAAACAGTTCGAATCCACATGAGGAAATTTGAATTGATTAGACTCTACTTGACTGTAGGTAACTAAGACCTTGTCTAAATCATTATCGGAGGACTCAATGGTTAACTGACCTTGTCTAAATCATCATCGGAGTTCATCAGAGTTCTAAAACACAACTCAAGTGTCTAATTCAGTGTTAACTAAGCCTAACTGACTATGGTAGGTGAGAAATGCACCTCTCCTGCATGCATCCATGCAAACCTAGCGCTTAATTGAATGTAGGGAACTAGAATTGAATGTAACTAACTTCTAACTTAGCTTGACTAGTCATCAACTCAACTCAACTGATGGAGGTTGGTATCGGCGCCCCTAGTGGCTCCTAATTTGTAGGGATTTATCTAGGAGGCTCCTAGACTAATGCATGCAAGTGCAATCCGTGGCAATAGGCCTCAATTAGTGTTCCCCGCACTTTAGTAACTAGAACATGTGCCCCACTTAGGCCAAGTGGACCCAATTGAGTAAATGACTAAAAATAGACTGGAAGGACTCCTGATTTAGACATATGACCAAATTAGACAAGGGAGGATTAATAATCCTAAAGATCAATTAGTACCATTTCTCCTTGGCTACTTCTTCATAGTTGGAAGGATATGCATCAATGTTGTATCTCAACAATGACACATAACTAGAGTGTATCCAAGGCCTCTTACTTTCGTTAGAAGTTCCGTCATACTTTTCTTCATCTTGAATTATCTCTCATGCCCAAGATGATCTTCACTTCTTAAGGTGGATCTACCGCTCTCTTTAGGTCATATCATGATTCTTGTATTCTTCTAAAGCTATTTCTTTCGACATGGTGTCTCTGACCCTAAGAGCTTTAGGTTCATCTTCATGTATATTTATTGGAGTGAATCTTCTAACTGAATTGTTGTCACTTGTTATTCGGAACAAGTCTCATCCTACTTTTCTTGTAGGTGATTGTTCACAATCTTTCCTAAAAGACAAATAAATCAGTTGCATGGTTAGAAACATTTCATAATCTCCAATACATATTCATAATGACAAATTCTTATGTGTAAATATGTAATCATGCAACTATTTTAGCCAATACAACATTCATCCATATCCTGTATACACACGGAAACTTTCTAGATGCCTTCCATCTCTACCATAACATTATTGAGATTGTGCACTAATCCCAATATGTCAGCAAAGAGGATTCATTCTAGATAACTAGAAATGGAATGTTGTATAGAACCATAGGCCACGTATCCATCACATGCATATTAGTAGTATGTTATCCATTAATGCAAACATTCCATCATGCATGATACATTTCCTTGAACATAGATATGTACATAACTAAACAATGTTATTTAAGCTACTAGATATATAGGAAATGACAACTCAAATGCTTATCTTTATTTGTTTTGTGGGTGGAATCCTTCTTGATAAGAATAACTTGAGCCTTCTACTTAATCATTTGATTATGGGAACCTGTATTTGTTTTTTTGGTGGGTGGACTCGTTCTTCATCCTTATGTCCTTGCAAGAATAACTGGAACCTTCTACTTCATCATATGATTCTGGAAACCCATTTACTGGTTATGAGTGTCACTAAATGCATTCCTTATTATCTAATGTTGAAATGGATAAGAGTATGATCTTTGTATTCACCAGCAGAATTCATATTCCTCATCACTTGAGGAATCTTCCTTTTCTTCTCTAAATCTGTTATTAGTTGGTTCATCATCTTCAACGGTGTGAGCATGATGTATTTTCTTGTTTAACTTCTCGTTGAAGGGGCCTCTATTTCCGAGGAAATCTCTGGAGTATTGTTCCTTGTCATCACAAGTGTAGCATCGAATGTTTGGAGGGATCTCTTCTGAATTCCTTTTGTCTTCTATTGTGATGATGGTCCTCCTTCTTTCTATGATTTCTTCTGGAGTAAATTGTGAGAGCTTGATCTTCAGTTTCTTCCATATTCTCTTGTTATGAGTTGAGATTCTTCTTGTGTGCATTCTTCCCATGGTCTGTTGAAAGAGATCAACTTCCTTCTTGCACATATTCCTTAAATGAATGAATCCCATGATCTTGGGAGGCCATTCAAGGTGGTCATAACAATCTCTCCTTCTTCCACATTCTCTTCGACTGCTTCAAGTTGCTTCTTGACATTTGAGAAGTAAGATCAAATGCTTTCTGACATTTGCATCTTCATATCCTTGAGTTGAGTTCTTAAGGTCATATTGCTATTGATATTATTTCCTTCATACAAGATGGTCATTGCATCGAACATATACTTGGGAGTCTACAAGGATTATACATGTGAGATCCAATGGAGACAGAAATAATCCTCTTGGATTTGACTAAGTCCTTCTTATGCTTTGTCTTCATCTCCCTCTGGATTTACAGCTTCTTCTTTGACATAGTTTTCCTATCACGCTTCTTCAGGTATGAGAAGCACTCTATACTTCCAAGCTTGGGAGTTCTCACCTCCTTCAAGCTTTCCCTCAAGATTGGTACTATTTGTCATCATGATAAAAAAGAGAATATCAAATGGAAATAGAGAGGATATAACTTACCAATGATATTTCTTCAACTTGATGCTTGCTTGAAAGATTTTCTAGAAGACTGCTTCTGGTGGACCTAGGGATTGACAGAGAAACCCTAATTTTTCAACTTAGGTATATTTCAGATATGATTGGACAGAAAGATGTGCATATTCAAGGCGAGCTGAGCAGCATACTCATTTTCCCAAAACTATGGACAAAAGTGCAAAATATATGATGCCCTGGTTTTCTCCGGCAGTAGTGTTAGGTCAAAAATTGAAGATCCACTGAATGATAAAATTATTCCATATACATATGCTCCCTTCTAATGCTAGTTTGATATTCCTCCTTTTTCAACTAATTGGTGGAGGAAAGTGCCCGGAACAGGAAGCCCTAGTTTTCTTCAATTTCTTCTACAGAATTGCCTTATATTGTTTCTACTATATCTCCTAAATTCTTTCTCCTATGGGTCTGAAACTTCATCCTCTAATATCTTGATATGTATTCTTTCCAACACCATTGGTTAGAGCAGAATTTTACTCTCCAAGTGGGACTTATGTGAATTTTCCCAAGGCGATTTGTTTAAGGACCGTTCATCATAGTGAACTTTTATGGGCTTCCATGTGTCACTATTTCACCTTTGGGGTATGAAAATATGACCACATAAACTAAAGTCCGTGAACTATATGAAACATCTTTCTAAATTTTATTTGTACCTTCCTAGCCTAAGATATAGCAATTCTCCCTAGGTCACTTGTTTATTACTGTATTTTGGATGAGGCTAAAACCCTTATTTGGGGGAATGATATCTCCTGAAGTATAGTGAATCTATGGCTGAAACTTTCACAAAAGGTATATAACGATTTCATTTTTTTCATGTCAAAGTTTTAGCACCCGATCCTTCTCCAATTGCGAGTTATAGAGAAATTCCCAAGATGACTAGTTTTTGCTCTATAGGGTTTTCAAGTAGGAAACCCTAATCTTCAGTAGTTGTAGTTGTGGCAGTGTTTCAGATGCACAAAGACTTATTTAGGGGTGGATATGATACCATGTTAATATTTCAATTGTTATACAATATCTAAGAACATTTAGCATCATAATATCATAACCATATGCAAAAGTATCATTGAAAGAAAGACAAGCACAACCACACAAAAAACATAGAGATTTATCCTGGGAAACCCTCATGGGGAAGAAAACCCAACAAAAATTCCTCGATATAGACTTCAAGCAAGTACAGTGTAATACCCAAAGAATGAGACTTATAAGACCCCAAGAATAATACTAGACTGCCTCCTCTTTCCCATATGGACTACTCTTTTTCTCTTTAGCATAACTTTTGAGTTATGCTGCTTGTTTTGCTTGTCCGAATGAGGGAGGCGCCTCTCCTATTTACTGATCAGTGGAGAATTCTAATAACCCAAATGGGCCGACCTATCCTCCCAATCAGGGCCAAATTGCCTTGGGAGACTCAAAATTACATTTTAATAATACTTTTGTGGGTAGTACTGACCCAACTTACAACAAAGGTTTTACCTCAAGACTTTACATGACTAATTACATCAATGACACCCCTAATTGGAGGAACAACATCTATGGAAGGGGTAATACCAATAATAATACAAACCATAATATCTTCCGTAATTACATTTCTTTAACACTTTATCCCTTGGTAATTTTTATATAAGTTGGTGTTAATCATTTTATGGTCATAAGTGGTTCCATGGTACACACCTACAACTATGAAAACATGAAGAATTGACCAAGGATCTACCTACACTAAATATTTGGCATCATTAGCCACTCAATTGTAGTAGGAAGTTAACAATATCACCAACAAAATGGATAAACAACCACAAGGGATTGATTCTATCACTCAACAAATGGGGTTAACACCTAAAATAAAGAATCCAACCAATGAATCATTTTCCATTAATGAAGAACAAGGCTCTCACACTCTCTTTCTAAAAACCCAACCTCTTTCATTTAAGGATAAAAATTCATGGATTTGATTCTTGAAGGTTGACATACACAAATTTAATGGCTTAGACCCCTCAAGTTGAGTTACCAAAATGGAATACTATTTTTCTCTCTGTGCATTAAGGATGATCTCTAAATGTTAAATTTTGTATTTTATGTTAGCAATGGTGGCACACTTCTAAAACTATATAACAACATTTGAGCAATTGGCAATTTGTACAAACGGCCTTTTTGGTTCTCGTGGTTGTTAGTCCTAAAGTTTGTACTTGACTGCTAAAGCAAAAAGTTTAGGCACCTCTAAATTTGATTTGCACAAATAAGGTATTGGAATATTTAGGAACACTAGATAAAGTTTCAATTTCCTTTGGATCATTAATAATATACAGATCCATATCCAATGATCATGGATCAAAGGAAAACTGAGCTTAACTTTTCAGATACTCATAAGTTAAAAGACCGAAGGCTGGAAGAAATAAAAGAAACAAACAAACATTTCAGATACTCATAAGTTAAAAGACAGAAGGCTGGAAGAAATAAGAGAAACAAACAAACATTTCAGATACTCATAAGTTAAAAGACTGAAAAGACTGAAGGCTGGAAGAAATAAGAGAAACAAACAGGAATTCATCAATATAGCAAGCAACTCCATTAATAAATTCACGAGGATGAAAATTCATAAATAAAAAATACTTCCAATTTAGAATTCAGATATATAAATGAAACATTGTATGACGGGTGGGCAATTACAACAAACACTTTTGTTGTGTTAAGAATCCACAGCCATAAATGTCTTATAAAAACTTCAGCATAATCATTTCATTTAAACAATACAAACACGATATTAAAAGGCATGAGAAAAACAATATGAGGTTATCTTCACATGAATCTCTAACAAAGAAAAACTGGAACCATTTATTTCCTTTACAAATAGAGTTCCAAATCCTTCTATCAAATCCTCAACCTCACGGGATGAACCCCATTATTTTTCAAATGATCCAATAGAAACATGCATCAACAAACTGGACCTAACTTTCAGAATGAATTTCTATCAACAAACTAAAGTTGAAGAATAAGCTGCGAAGAATTTGGAACTGATGAAGTTGTTTGATTTTTTACTACCATTCATAGTTTCTTTTGTTGAATTCAATGCTTAAAATCTCAGAAAGAATTCTCTGATTCTTCTATGAAACGCTTGACTGCCAGATAATTCTTTATCTACTGATTAATGACTTAAAATACTCTGCCACTGGTCCTCCGTTTCTAATTTGGAGTTGATGGAGATATGGTTTGACCACCTGTAGAATTTATATATTGTTTATATATATATTTTTTTGGAGGTATTTGAGATAACATGTATATTTTTCAAATTCATGGAAAAATGGAGTTTAATTCCCAGTTAAAGGACCTACAAATCCACTCATATAGGGATGACTCGGGGATGTATGCTTGGACATTCCATTACTAATGCAGTATGGTGAACCCTGGGTTCTTGCATGTGCACACTTCAACATTTGTAGACATTCCCCAATAGAATCAATACTTCTTCAGCATTGACTTGTATGCCTGGTTTCTTGGACGAGCACTTAGATGCAATTAATAATGAAAACCGATCAATATCTCCAGAAATAAATGCTGAGTTGACGAGATTTTGACAATATTGGTGGCACGTTGGATAATTTTGAAGGTGTTCCCACTTTGAAATTTCAGACTTGTGGCAACGTTTGGAGAGAGAAGTGAGTTTAACGCACCTCTTTTGGACATTTGGTATGAGCAATGACATCCTTTTGGCCTTGGAATCTATATTTTTCCAGGGCTACAGCTTGGTATTAGACACTTATCCACAGGCTTAAATGCATTCAATGCTTGGCATCTTAGATCTTGGGCAGTTTGGTTATCAATGGTATTGAGTTCTGGATACTTTTATTTATCACCTGTGAGTATTCTGGTAACTAGAGATTGAACTTTCACACTTGTGCGATGAGGGCTTGATAAATGAATCCATACAAAATCACTTAACCAACGAGCGCTAAATGCTTACCCGCTCGGGCTCAAGCACTTGACGTTTGATGGCACTCTGCTATATCACATATATAGTGAAGGGATCCGTTTGGCATTCTTTGTCTCGGCATCCTCAACACATGTAAAATTGAGAGATTGAACTTCAGATTTTAGTGCTCCGGCTTTTCCCTTGGCATTCCATATGTACACCAGTGCAAGGCACTCTCGCGACATTTAGGCTTTCATCATTTTTTATTTTGCATTATGATAAATAATCCCACGTTACCAAGCTAGAATATCTTTTTGGTCTTCATATACATGGATGGTTATAAAATATGACATTTGTTGTGCAATAACAATTACATTCTTGGGCTCTCCTTTCCTTGGTGCTCTCGTTTTTGACACTTGGACTAAGGGTGTTTGTGTGGGTTCTTGCAATCAAACTTGTCTTGACACTTGACTCGGTTGACTATGGTGTTGATGTTGGGGTTGAGTGCATTGATATTGAGTTTGAACCAAATAGACTCGGTTGACTATGGCGTTTGTGTGGGTTTTTGCAATCAAACTTGTCTTGACACTTGACCCGGTTGACTATGGTGTTCACGTTGGGGTTGAGTGCATTGATATTGAGTTTGAAGCAAATAAAAAACTTTACATAAAAACTAAAAAACTAAAATTATTATTTTAACTTGGACAACTACACATAACAAACTAAAAGGAAACAAATATTATTATTATTTTAACTTAGAAATACTTTACATAACAAACTAAAAAGAAACAAAAATTATTATTATTTTAACTAAACTATATAAATGGTTTATAATAATAATTTTCATTTAATTTTTCTTGAAAAAGAACCAAGTGACCTTTTCAAATAAAATCAAAGACACCCCAACGCTAGACTTTGGCATAGAAAACTTCAGAATTTAGAGGACAAGACATTTACAAAATTTAACCAAGTTGGAGGTTTGAAATGAAGAGAAACTGACCAAGTTGACACAAACAAAGTTTGGGCAAAAACACTACTAAATTTTAAACATTAGGGGGCGCCTCATTTATGAAACTCTAACCATTTCGTTGCTGGAACTTGAAATTTGGACAAGGTAAATATTGGTACCAACATCTAGCTATGGATGGGGATAGTGATCTCCTTGTGAGGCACTAAGAACATGTAGACCTCGTGCCTTCTCCATGAAACCATATCTGACATCTAGAACCTATCCTGCTTGCTCTTTGCCAATTCTTTTCATTGGGCTATGGAGTCGTGCACACCAAACCAATTTGAAAAAAAATCTACAAACTAAACTCAAATTGAAGACCAAATGCTCCGGAAGCAAGCTTATTTATTTACAAGTCCTATTTCTAACCAATTGTCTGATCTTCTTAAGTGTAAGAAAATTTCCACCAAATCCATTCAAATATTTCATCAACTAACCAAAACTTGCTTCCATCTTTAAGCACATGCATGATAAAAGAAACAAAAAGCATGGAAAATAATGATCTACGATCTCATATTCACTGCTTTTGGAATTTGATTGTTAAGAAATTGAAGATATAAAATTTATGGTTCCATTTTAGCTCCAAATAATTAGCCACAAGATCATAAAACTGAAGACAAATTACATTTCCTTGTTGTTATGAAATAATAGGCTGTTCTTCTTACTTGATGAATTGTTTGGCTCAAGAATGGGTAGCAGAGGTTGACGAGTCTCTTGGATCTGCGGCTAAACATTTTGTGAAAAACAAAGCATTGCGGGTTGATACGATATCTCCTTATAAATGGGGTGAATGTCATAATCAAAGAAAAATATATGATCACTTATATTAACAACAAGATGTTTTGGAACAACAACTTGTTCTGAAATAGAATGATCATCATTCTCTGCAAGATCATACTCATAACTGATTTTTTTCCTATTGTAAAAATAAAATTATCTTGCAAATACAAATTTTGATAGGAATTTGGGGCTATGAAATTATGAGTCATTATAAAGACATAAGTCTTGTTGATTTTGTGTGTTAATTACAAGATGTTTTAGAGCAACAACTTCTTTTTCAACACACAATAATCACCACCCTTTGTAACATTATCAACACAATCAACCTTATGAAAATTATCCCTGGGAAAAGACAAATCTGATTGACTGACTTTAAGCTCTGTAGGAAAACTGAAGTCTGAAAAATATGTACCTACATATGAATAAGAATGAAATCCCAAATATGTTGTACATTATTCATACTCTTCATTTAGTTCCTCTACATCCAAATCATCATCCAACATTTGATCTTGAAGTCTTCCACAAGCCCGGATATTACCTTCAATCTTGTCACCATCTATAAACATTTGCTGCAAGGATAGCAATCACCCTTCTCTAAAAAACAAGGTTAGTTCAGGATGATGTTGGGCTGTGATATAAAGCACCCTAGCAACAGTTTCTGATGGTCGAATATCCTTGGGCATGCTGAGATAAAATATATGAAACCTCCTATTGAACATAGTAACAACTTCATCTTTCTCCCTTTTCAAAGCATAAAATTGAGAAAGAAGTTGAACATAATATTTTTTCACACCCCAATCCCTCAAAAAGACATCATGCAAGTCCATCCATGAATATATTCAATCAGTCTCTATACCTCTAAGAAAAAGCCCAATATCTCCATGCAAAGACTGGAAAAAGGTTCTCACTAACACATCCATGCACAAATTTAAAGTTATCTATGAAACAATGGAAGGAATCCAAGTGTTGATCTACCATGACATGGTTCTCTCCACTAATCTTAGGAAGATAATCAATAAAATTGGGGGGATAGTCATGAAGGAAAAAATGAAATTTTAATGTTTTATAGCCTTGCCGGATCTTAGACTGGACCATGGTGAGTTGATTGCAAGGTACACCAGTGATCTAAAGGGGTGGTAAGTCAGTTCTATTATTCATAAGCTTTCATGAATGATCATGATCATGAGGGGTTTGGATACATACATCATGATACTTAGATGGTTCAAATAAAAGAAATGGATCAATATCAACAATGTAAGAAGAGGGAAAATCCTCTTTCCTCAAGGAGGGGTATACAATGGTGGATTTATGATTAGTTGAATATTGTGATGAATCTCCTGCAATAAACAATGAGAATGCATGATATAACGAAAATAATGGATCACATAAGAGATTTTATTAATCGCGGTCCACTTCGAGGGGGAAACCTCCTTTGAGCAAGCTCAATACAAATTAACTCTTCGATTCCTTCATTAGCCTTAACACATACTTATATACTAAGTCTAATATAAACAACTATTACTCCCCATGAATGTGGGATAATGCAACATATTAACTGGACAACTTAACAACTATTACTTACTCTCCATGAATGTGGGATAATACAACATAATAATGGGACGAATTACAAAGCATATGAATCCAAAAAAATATAGTAACAAAATAAAGAGGAGGGTTGACATGGGTTCTCAACATCCCCTCCCTCTTAGAAAAGATTTGTCCTCAAAGCTTTAGATGTGGAAACTATTGCTGAATCTGAAGGAGTGGTTCCCATGTAGCATCCTTTGGTTGTATGCCATGCCACTGAATTAAGACCTCTATGATGGACTGAGAGCAAATCTGACGAGTGCGCTTATTGAGGATGTGCTCTGATGTTGGTTCCAATCACTTTCTTGAGACAAGAGACATGAAAGACTGGGTAAATGCGAGAAGAAGGAGTAAGTTCCAATTTATAAGCAACAAATCCAATATTCTGAAGAACTTTATATGGCCCATAGAACTTTGGAGCCAGCTTCTGATGCCCTTTGAGTTTCAGGGAGGATTGCTTGTAAGGATGCAGAAAAAGAAAAACCGTATCATTGAATTGAAAGGTGTGCTCATAACAGTGCCGATTGTCTTGCTGTTTCATGCAATTTCTTGCCTTGTGAATATTGTCCTGCAGAATGTGAAGAATATGATCGCGGTTTCGAAGAATTATGTCAACTTCCTGAACTGGTGAAGTATTGAGGGTGTATGGAAGGAGCACTGGTGGTGCCTGGCCATAAACTGCTTCATATGGAATAATTTTAGATGCAATATGGTAGGAAGTATTGTACCACCATTCAGCAAGAGAGAGCCACTTTTCCCATTGATGTTGTTGTTCAAAGGTGAATCAATGAAGATAAGTTTCCAAACATTCGTTGGTGACTTTAGTTTGACCATCTGTTTGTGGGTGATATCCTAAACTCATATTCAGTTTGGTTCCAATGAGGTGAAAGAGTTTGGTCCAAAATTAACATGTGAAAGTTGCATTGCGATCTGAGACAATGCAAGAAGGGATTCCATGAAGATGGAATATTTGGTCCATGAAAATTTGTGCGACTGAGGAGGCGGTATATGTAATGCCCCAGTTTTGACCACGTTGTATTAGATGTATATGTTGTATATATTGTAAATGATCATGGTGCGGAGCTAAAGGCCAAGGCCCCACCTTTGATCGGTTATGCTATGTTTTGGATTTAAATTTTTCACCGAAGGTGTATTGGGGCATGCAGCATAGATATTAAGTTTTGTCATTATGTACACATGCATATTTAATTAAAATGAACCTGACCAGCTATGTTCGCGACAACTAAATTGAGAAGGGGGCATGATTTTCACAAGGATAAGGGTGGGGAAATTGTTAAACCTTGGCCAATGAGAGAAAAACCCATGTGTCATCTTCCCTTGTTTTATTCCAACCACTTTCATTAAGAATGGTTGCTGGTGGTTGAGGAAGTTATTGTCTTTGGGAGTGGGGTGGCAGGACTGTCAGTCCTCACCCACACGCACACTCCACCACGGTTGACTTCACTATGGCCAGGAAAAACCACTGCGATCACTCACGCAGGCGATACCACTCTCCCCACGACGTTGCTGTTGCTCATGCACTTCCATTTTCGCGTCCTCTCTGTAGGTTGTTCATCTTCACGCAGGGAATGGTTGTTCATTCTCACACATGGGACTTCCTAGTTTTACCCACGCAGACCTCTCCTCTGCGAATTTGCAGATGCTGTGGCTGTATCCTCTCCTCGCACGCTGATTTCGGGTTGCTGCGGACTTCCTAATTACCTGGGATTGTACGGTAGTCTTCTCTGTGATTGAGGTCGGGTGCAAGTCTCATCCATGTACAGGCTGAGAGTATGTATTTTACTTTCCCAGTGTGGCCAGTGTAAGTCCTTTTCACTTGCTTACTTGTCCAGGGTGGACTGGTGTTGTTCCTCATGTTGTGATTTTCGTTTGCTGTTACGTTTGGAACTGTTGGATTTCGCTTGGGAGTATTTTTTCCAATGATTGTGTTTGATGTTACACTGTGGGGGCTGCTGTAGATTGTTGGGAGTCATTTTGGCCACGAGAGGGCCAAGAACGACTCAGAAATCGTTTCCCTTGTTAAGCTATAATTTATGAGTAGTTTCGTGTGTGCAACGGGTGGGTCTTCGGACTGCGTAAGGAGCAGGGATGGGGGCATGGTTTGCTTGATAAACCTGGTGGCTGGAAACCACACACATAGAGCTAGAGGGCTGGCCTTCTTCTCCATCACCCCTGAATAGCACTGGAAGGGAATGCAGGGCCTGAGGGACTATGTAGTAGAGAAGGGACTGATTCCTTGTGTTGGGTGTGTGTGGGTGTCTTAGAGGTCAGGCTAGTTCTGGTGTAGGTGTTCTTGGCTCTATAATGAGCTCACCAGCTTACCATTGAGCCTTTCCCAACTCCTTGATGGCCTGATAAACCCAACTGTGTTGGCTTGGCTGTGTTTTGTATATCCTTGGCTATGTGTAAGCCTGCTAGTTCCCTTATTCATTGGAGAATCATGCCCATCTCGGGGGTGGCAGCGATGCTAAGAGATTACGGAGCACGTTGGCCTATGGTTGGGTGGAACGTTGCAGCGACGTAGCTGGTTGCGGAACGACTTCTTCATAAGATAAGTGGTCTTTCCCATTTTGCTTCTACAACCCTGTTTATTGTTAATGATATGATGAACATGTTAAATGAATGCTTCTGTGAATGCATGCTAATTCCGTTGTGCATGATAAATAACTATAGCTGTGTATGATAAACAATGGCATTTGTGCATGTTTTACTCCAATGCATTTCCTTTCAGCATTTTGTTTCTGCAATTTTATGCATGTACATGTTCATGGGGCCTTAGCCTAGATGGTTAACGCCATGGTCGCGTTCTTCGCCGGTCGGAGGCATGGGGACGTGACAATTAGTGGTATCAGAGCTCATGTTACAAGCATGGGCCTGAATGAGCCTTGAATGATGTAGTGACAGAGGTAGTATTCCTTTCTGCCCAGCAGAAATCAGACTGGAAAATTCAAAAAGAGAATGGTTCAAGTGTGGAGCAGTCGGGACACTAGCGGGAAAGACTTCCGCTATAGCGGGAGAGCTAGCGGGAAAGACTTCCGCTGTAGCGGAAGCATGCCCGACGGAGAGCCGTTGGAAGGAAATCGGGGAAAATTTTTCTAAGTGTTGGACGACCATCGGTGGAAAATAGCCGATCGAGCGTCCGCCATTGCGGATGGAGAAACAACTACGCCCCCGATGGAAAATTCCTCTGATCGCCGACGCCGTCAAGAAGGTTAAGGGCTCGAAATAGTTGACTGTCGGAGGAAGAAATTGCTCGTGCACCCGCCATTGCGGCATCCAAAAGCACTAAGTCCTCCGATGAGAAATACTGCCGATGCCGATTAGGTCGTGCCATCGCAGATTTGGCCGCCGATCGGAGGAAGATTGAAGACGTTGGGTCGCCGTTGCGGCTGTTGATGAAACTTCTTCGCCGACACAAAGGAGAGAATGGAGCCGATCCAGCAGTGAAGAAGAAGGAAAAAAGGAAAAAATTTCGAAATTTTTTCTAAGTAAAGAGCGGCCATTGGAAGAAGTTCGTGTTTGGTGTGCCGCCGTTGCAGAAGCCAAAGGCACTAGCCTGCCGATGAGAAAAGACCACCGACGCCGAAGTTTAAAATTTTTCTAAGGAAGGAAGACAACGGCCATTGGAAGAAGTTAGTGTTTGGTGTGCCGCTGTTGCGGAAGCCAAAGTCACTAGTCTTCCGATTTAAAAAAAGTCTGCCGATACCGATCAGGTTGTGCCACCGATCGTAAGAAGAAAGAAGATCATGTTCCGCCATTGCGGCTGTCCAATGGACTATCCTTCCGAAGGATAGTGGATCCGATCGCCGATGGAAAGGGAAAATTGAAAATTTTGGTTAAGTATAAAGACATCAGATAAAGTTAAAGCTTCTGACAGCCGATTGGTATGGTCATTGGAACCCCCAGTGGAATGAACGACCACCGTTGCGGATGTCAAAAGGACTAACCTTTCGAAGGGTTAGAAGATCCGATTGCCGACGTTAGTGCTTAGCGGATTCGACAGCCGATGTACGTCAAAAAAATTTAGTTCTTTTGACCGCCGATACAGCGGAGAAGTTAGTCATTTGGGCTGCCGAAACGTCGGGTCAATAGTGGAAATGAGATCCGATTGTACAAGGAGGAAATTTTGAGTTTTCAGTAGGATTTCCCCAGCAGATTGTGACTGTTTTTCAGTGGATTTTTATGGGCTGGGAATGAGAAAAGAGGCAGTGATTTACAAAAGAAATTTGGGAAAATTCTATGTTTTGGGAAAACTTGCTATTTTATGATTTTTCCAGGAGAAGGTAAGTAATGTTGTTTATATTAATGTTATGTATCTAACAGTTGTGTTACTAACACGTTTGCAGAGTCATAGTCACCTTCTAGGGAAGTATTCCAGGTGGTGCAGTTTGACAAGTAAGTGGTGGTTCAGTTATGAGAACCCATGATGGGTATGATGCTCGGGATTCTCATGAGTGAGCAGAAGATGCCATGGGAGAGAATGCCCGTAATAGAAATGATGACATTGAGTCTAATGGAAGGAGATTCCAAGAGACACCGTCAGATGTTGCAGCCACCATGAGAAGCTTGATCAAAGCCCAGGAAGAGCAGCATCAGTTGAATGCTACTATGTTGCAAAGTTTGACAGACTTACATAGAAAGATGGAATCTGGATGAGGTACAGGAAGACCAGAAGGCAGTAAGAGCAGTACTAGGAGAAGGAGAAGGACTTCTAGTGGGTCATCTGATTCTGAAGAATCCAGCGGGGATTCAAGCTCTTCTTCTAGTAAAAGAAAAAGAAAGAGACACCATAGGGATTGCTCTCGGGATGAATTTAAGAAAGCTAAACCTCCTACATTTGATGGTGAAGTAAAGACAGGACAAGAGGCTGAAGCTTGGCTTCTTGGGATAAAGAAGTACTTTCAAGTGCATGATTATTCAGGAAACATGAAGGCAAGAGTTGCCATATTCAATCTGAATGGAAGAGCATCTGTTTGGTGGGAACACTTCAAGCAAGTAAAAAGGATCAGTGAAAGGATACTGAAGTGGAAGTAGTTCAAGAAGTATTTCAAGCAGAAATACCTCTCTGACAAGTATTATGATGACAAGATTAAGGAGTTCCATGAGTTGAAATTAGGACAGCAGACCATGGAAGAGTATGCAAATAAGTTTTTGGAGCTGTTGAGGTATGTACGGTACATCAGATATGAAAAAGTGAAGGTCCAGCATTTTCTGAGTGGATTACCTCAGTCTTACAAAGATAGAATTGAGTTTTATGAACCTAGAACTCTTGAAGAAGCAATAAGAAAAGCTAAGTATTGCTATGAGCAAAGCAAAGGTAAGCCGGATTACCATAAGGCATAGAAGGACAAGTAGAACGAGAAGTTTGACCAAAGGAAGAAAGGTTTCAAACCTTCTAACTTCAGGAATCAGCAGAAGCAGCCGTCTCAAGCTACGAGTAAGCCAGTTGGAGTGACCGGAGAAAAGCCTAAAGATCCACAACAGAATAGAGGGCCACTTCAATGTTGGAAATGTGGAGGACCCCACATGCACAGGAATTGTCCACTCGAGAATGAGAGTGCAAGGCCAGCTTATAATGTTCAAGAAGCAGAAACAGTAGGACAAGTAGCAAGGGAAGTTCCTAGAATCTATGCAGCACTGGAGGACCGCCAGGCAGATCACCAGTCAGTTGTGGTTGAAGTAGCAGGTAAGATTGTTGAGCAATCTGTTTCTATTTTGATTGACCCTGGTTCTACTCATAGTTACATTACTCCTAGAGTAGTGGAGATTTGTTCTTTTAAGAAGGTAAAGCACAGGAAGTCTTGGTTAGTCCAGCTAGCCACTGGAACTAAGAGAAGGGTTAGTGAAGTGGTAGAGAAATGCCCATTGGTCATGAATGGATTGGTCACTTGTGTTGATCTGAATATTCTACCGCTTGGTTCCTATGATGTTCTCATTGGGATGGATTGGTTAGAATCTCATAGGGTGATGCTTGATTGCTACAATAAGAATTTCGAATGCATGAATGAAGAAGGGAACCCAGTAGTTGTGAAAGGTATTCCAAAGGTGATTTCAATATGGCAGGTTTCGGCAATGCAGTTAAAGAAGTTCTGTAGGAAGGGTTGCCAGTTGTATGCAGCTCAGATTTTGGAGGAAACGAGAGATGAAACTCCTAGGTTGGAGGACTATCAGGTGTTACAGGAATTCAGGGATGTGTTTCCTGATTAGATTCCAGGGATTCCTCCAAAGAGGGATATTGATTTCACAATTGAACTTGTGCCAGGAGCAGCACCAGTGTCCAAGGCACCCTACAGGATGAGTACACCGGAGATGCTAGAATTGAAGATGCAATTCCAAGAGTTGTTGGAAAAGAAGTATATTCGGCCGAGTGTGTCACCTTGGGGAGCACCGGTTCTATTTGTAAAGAAGAAGGATGGTACACTCAGGTTATGTATTGATTACAGACAATTGAGCAAGGTGACGGTGAAGAATAAATATCCTTTGCCTAGGATTGATGACCTCTTTGATCAAATGAGAGGAGCAAAGGTATTTTCCAAGATTGACTTGAGGTCTGGTTGCCATCAGGTTAGAATCAAGGACGAAGACATTCATAAGACAGCCTTCAGGACAAGGTATGGGCATTATGAGTTTGTAGTGGTACCATTTGGTCTCACAAATGCACCAGCTACATTCATGTGCCTTATGAATAGTGTCTTCAGCAGGTATTTGGACAAGTTTGTTCTTGTTTTCCTTGATGACATTCTTGTTTATTCTAAGAATGAGGAAGAGCATGAAGAGCATTTGAGATTGACATTGAGTTTGCTCAGGGAGCATCAGTTGTATGTAAAACTGAGCAAGTGTGACTTCTATAGAAATAGAATTCAGTATTTGGGTCACATTATCTCAGAAGAGGGTATATCTGTGGACCCTGAAAATATTGAAGCCATTGTGAATTGGCCTACTCCAAGAAATGTGACAGATGTAAGATCTTTTATGGGACTTGCGGGATACTACAGGAGGTTCATTGAGGGATTCTCCAAAGTTGCACATGCCATCACTTCTTTGCAAAAGAAGGGGATGAAGTTCGAATGGACATCGAGGTGTAAGAAAGTTTCCAAAGGTTGAAGAATCTTCTCACTTGTGCACCAGTATTGAAAGTTGCAGATCCAGAGAAAGATTTTGTGGTGTGTACTGATGCATGTGGACAAGGGCTTGGAGGAGTCCTTATGCAAGACAACCACGTGATATGTTATGAGTCAAGAAAACTGAAGGAACATGAGAACAACTATGCCACTCATGATCTAGAGCTTGCAGCCATAGTACATGCTCTCAAGATGTGGAGACATTACTTAATGGGTAGAAGATTTGAGCTCAGAACAGACCATTGTGGGTTGAAGTATCTATTTGATCAGCCTACTCTGAATTCTAGGCAAGCAAGATGGCTGGAGTTTTTTGTGAATTTGATTTTGAAATCAAGCACATAAAGGGAAAGGAAAATAAGGTAGCTGATGCACTCAGCAGGAAGGTGCAGGAAATGCATGTGGCATCTCTTAGTATTTGCCAATCAGATTTCAGGCAGCAGATTGTTAGTCATGCTACTGGAGATGAATTGTATAAGTAGGTAAAAGACAAGTTGTAGCAGCAAGGTCTTGAGAAAAGGTATGAGGGATATAAATTGGAAGAAGATGGACTTCTCACTTATAAAGGCAGAATTTATATTCCGAATGTAGCAGATCTGAGGAGAGTTGTTATGGATGAAATCCACCAAGCTTCATATTCTGGTCACCCAGGATATCAAAAGACAATTGCTACAGCTAGAAAGCAGTACTTTTGGCCAGGAATGAAAAGGGATATGGCTGAGTACATTTCAAGGTGTATGAAATGTCAACAGGTAAAGGTTGAGCATCAACATCCAGCAGGTTTGTTGCAACCTTTGTTAGTTCCGGAATGGAAATGGGAAGTTATTTCCATGGATTTTATTACAGGATTGCCAATGACTTGGAGACAACATGATTCTATCATGATTGTGGTAGATAAGTTGACTAAGGCAGCACATTTTATACCGGTTAAGTCTACGCATCATACGGATGACATTGCAAATATCTTCATGAAGGAGATATTTAAATTGCATGGATTGCCTAGGGAAATAGTATCTGACAGAGATGTCAAGTTCACTTCCAACTTTTGGAAGGGGTTGTTTGCAGATTTGGGTACAAAGCTAAACTTCAGCACTGCATACCATCCTCAGACAGATGGTCAGACAGAGAGAGTTAATCAGGTGCTTGAAGATATGCTTCGCATGTACGTGATGGACAAACCAACCAAGTGGGAAGATTACTTGCACTTGGTAGAGTTTGCTTATAACAATGGATAGCAGGAATCCTTGGGGATGAGTCCGTACAAAGCTTTGTATGGAAGAAGGTGTAGGACACCAGTGACTTGGGATAATCCAGTGAACTGGATTGTGCTTGGGCCAGAATTTCTCAAGGAGATGGAGCAAAAGGTTGTCAAGATCAGGCAGAATCTGAAAGCAGCATAGTACAGACAGAAAAGCTATGCAGATAAGCATAGGGTGAACAGGGAGTTTAGTGTTGGGGATCATGTTTACCTCAGAGTGAGGGCAAGGAAGAGTTCCTTGAAGCTTGGAAGTTGTGCCAAGCTGTCACCACGATATTGTGGGCCGTTTGAAGTGCTTGAAATAATAGGGCCAGTTGCATATAGACTTGCATTGCCTGCTAGCACTAGAGATCATAATGTTTTTCATGTTTCTTTGCTTAAGAGATATGTACATGATCCTAACCATGTGATAAATTGGGATGTGATTCAGGTGGAACCCGGGGGAGAGTTTCGAATCGAGACAATGCACATCCTTGACAGGAAGGTCACAATGCTCCGGAACCGAGCCATAGGTCAGGTAAAGGTGCAATCGGAGCACTACGGACCTGAAGAGGCTACGTGGGAGCTGGAGGATGCCATGCGATTGGCACATCCATTTTTGTTCAATTTTGTGGAACATTGAGGCGATACCAATGTAGCATTTTGTTCAATCTTGTAAGCACTAAGGACAGTGCTATTGAAGGGGGAGGGGAATGTAATGCCCAGGTTTTGACCCTGTTGCATTAGATGTATATGATGTATATATTGTAAATGATCATGGTGTGGAGCTAAAGGCCAAGGCCCCACCATTGATCGGTTATGCTATGTTTTGGATTTAAATTTGTCACCGAAGGTGTATCGGGGCATGCAGCATAGATATTAAGTTTTGTCATTATGTACACATGCATCTTTAATTAAAATGAACCTGACCAGCTACGTTCGCAGCAAATAAATTGAGAAGGGGCATGATTTTCATAAGGATAAGGGTGGGGAAATTGTTAAACCTTGGCCAATGAGAGAAAAACCCATGTGTCATCTTCCCTTGTTTTATTCCAACCACTTTCATTAAGAATGGCTGCTGGTGGTTGAGGCAGTTATTGTCTTTGGGAGTGGGGTGGCAGGACTGTCAGTCCTCACCCACACACACACTCCACCACGGTTGACATCACTATGGCCAGGAAAAACCACTGCGATCACTCACACAGGCGACACCACTCTCCCCACGACGTTGCTGTTGCTCATGCGCTTCCATTTTCGCGTCCTCTCTGTAGGTTGTTCATCTTCACGCAGGGAATGGTTTTTCATTCTCATGCATGAGACTTCCTGGTTTTACCCACGCAGACCTCTCCTCTACGGATTTGCGGATGGTGCGGCTGTATCCTCTCCTCGCAGGCTGATTTCGAGTTGCTGCGGACTTCCTTACCTGGGATTGTTGCGGTCTTCTCTATGATTGAGGTTGGGTGCAAGTCTCATCCACGTACAGGTTGAGAGTATGTATTTTACTTTCCCAGTGCAGCCAGTGTAAGTCCTTTTCACTTGCTTACTTGTCCAGGGCGGATTGGTGTTGTTCCTCATATTGTGATTTTCATTTGCTGTTACATTTGGAACTGTTGGATTTCGCTTGGGAGTATTTTTTTCCGATGATTGTGTTTGCTGTTACACTGTGGGGGCTGCTGTAGATTGTTGGGAGTCATTTTGGCCACGAGAGGGCCAAGAACGAATCAAAAATAGTTTCCCCTGTTAAGCTGTAATTTATGAGTAGTTGCATGTGTGCAACGGGTGGGTCTTCAGACTGCGTAAGGAGCAGGGATGGGGGCTTGGTTTGCTTGATAAACCTGGTAGCTGGAAACCACACAGACAGAGCTAGAGGGCTGGCCTTCTTCTCCATCACCCCTGAATAACATTGGAAGGGAATGCAGGGCCTGAGGGACTGTGTAGCAAAGAAGGGACTGATTCCTTGTGTTGGGTGTGTGTGGGTGTCTTAGAGGTCAGGCTAGATCTGGTGTAGGTGTTCTTGGCTATGTAATGAACTCACCAGCTTAGCATTGATCCTTTCCCAACTCCTTGATGGCCTGATAAACCCAACTGTGTTGGCTTGGCTGTGTTTTGTATATCCTTGGCTATGTGTAAGCCTGCTAGTTCCCTTATTCCTTGGAGAATCATGCCCAGCTTGGGGGTGGCAGCGCTGCTGAGAGATTAAGGAGCACGCTGGCCTATGGTTGGGTGGAACGTTGCAGCGACGTAGCTGGTTGCGGAATGACTTCTTCATAAGATAAGTGGTCTTGCCCATTTTTCTTCTGCAACCCTATTTATTGTTAATGATATGATGAACATGTTAAATGAATGCTTGTGTGGATGCATGTTGATTCCGCTGTGCATGATAAATAACTATAGCTGTGTATGATAAGCAATGGCATTTGTGCATGTTTTACTCCAATGCATTTCCTTTCAACATTTTGTTTCTGCAATTTTATGCATGTACATGTTCATGGGGCCTTAGCCCGAATGGTTAACGCCATGGTCGCGTCCTCTTCGCCGGTCTGAGGCATGGGGACATGACAGTATATGGATGGATGAGAGCACAAAAATGACTATATTTGGAGAGCTGATCAACCACAACCAAGTTTATGGTATTCCCTCCATATTTAGGATTCCCTTCAATGAAATCCATTGAAATATCTATCCAAATACTTGTAGGGATGGGAAAGGGTTCGAGAAAGCTGGGGAGGATTGTAGTTTCACCCTTGTGGCACTGGAAGGTATCATATTCAGCAACCATCTGTTGAATTTATTGTTTCATTCCCTTCCAAAAGAAGTTACATTATGTTTGCTCATACGTTTTGAGGAACCCAGAGTGCCCTGCTGATGGAGAAGCATGGAGTTCATAGAAGACAACCTGGTGAAGATCTATGCTCTGGGGAAGCACCAGATGACCCTTGTATCTCAGAGAAGAACCATACGAAGAGTAATGCGATACAACAAAAGGATTACTAGCCAACTATTAGATTATTTTAGATAAGGAATAGTCATTGACATAGCCTTGCTGAACAGATTGTAACCAATTTGGAACATGCATAGAAATAACTGAAAGAGAAGCATGGTCATCAAATGTGCGGGAAAGAGCATCCACCACAAGATTGTCCTTACCCTTCTTGTAATTGATCTCATAGTCATAACCCATGAGTTTTCTAACCCATTTATGTTGTGTTCCAGGAAATATTTCAGACTCTGGTGATCAGTCTTGATGCAAAAATGATTCCCTAAGAGGTACGGACACCACTTTTGTACTGCATGCAAGTTATCCATCATTTCCTTCTCATATGTAGAGGTGGATAAATTATTACCAGAAAGGGATTTGATGGTGGATGCAATGGGATGTTCATCTTGGAGGAGGACAACACCAATCCCATCGCCACAAGCATCACTCTCAATAGTGAAGGGCTTGGAAAAATCATGCATAGCTAGAACATGTGTCGTACACATAGCTTTTTTTAGTTTCTCAAATGCACACTCAGTAGCAGGTCTCCATGCAAAAGAATCTTTTTTTAGAAGATATGTTAATGGAGCTTCAATATTCCATTAATCCTTGACAAACTTGCGGTAGTAGCCAGTTAGTCCCAAAAACCCACGAAGGCTCTTCAAGGTCCGAGGATGCGGCCAATTTTTCATGGCATCTATTTTGGCAGGATTGAAAAAAACCCCTTGTGATGAAACAATATTCCTAAGATACTCTACTTCCTTCTTCTCAAAAACATATTTAGACTGTTTGGTACAGAGATGATGATCACAGAAAAGTTGCAGCACAAGATCCAAATCTTGGAGATGCTCAACCCATGTTTTACTATAGATGAGGATATCATCAAAGAAGACTAGAATGAAGTTTTGCAAGTAGGGCCGGAATATTTTATTCATCAATGCCTGGAACATGGAAGGAGCATTTGTGAGGCCAAATGGCATGACCAAAAATTCATAGTGGCCATCATGTGTGGGGAAAGTTGTTTTAGGGATATCATCGTCATGAACCTGGTTGGTGATACCCAAAATGAAGATCCAACTTGGAGAAAAAATGAGCACCATGGAGCTTATCCAGAATCTCATCAACAACAAGAATCATAAACTTATATTTGATTGTGATGTGAGTAAGTGCTCGAAATTCAATGCAGATGCGCCATGACCCATCTTTTTCTTAGACAAGAATAACCGGTGAAGAGAAGGAACCGGTGCTAGGGCGAATAACACCCTGCTTTAGTAATTCATGAACAAGCATCTCATTCTTTGTCTTGTGGTGAAACAGATAGCGATAGGGTCTGATGTTGGGAGGGACGCTTCTAGGAAGGAGCGGAATACGATGGTCCTTTGGTATAGAAGGTGACAATCCCACTGGCTCAGAAAACACACATGCATACGGATCCAAAATTTGTTGTAGATATGATGGAGTAGTTAAGATTGTTGAAGGTTGCATCTGAATGAAATGGAGCTGAGCGATGACACCATGTGAACTCTTCTTAATAATATTTTCCTTGCGATGTGAACTAATGATGCTGAGAGACCCTGGTTGTAAGCCCTACAATGTGTTTTTTTACCATTGATTGAAAACTGCATCAAAAGTTCAACAAAATCCCATAAAATGGGTCCAAGTGTGCGTAACCATTGAGCGCCCAAAACCACATCACATCTTCCTAAGGGAAAGGAAAACATGTGAGATCAAAATTTATAATCCTCCATATAGATTCGCATATTACAACACTTCCCTTTGCAAGGTAAGGTGCCCCCATTGGCAATCATGACTTCAAAGATGGAGCCAGGATGGACAAAACAATCATCCTGTTTGGAGATCCTGGGTTCAATGAAGTTATGAATGCTACCAGAATCAACGAGTATTGTAAGAGGGAGTTTTTTGAAGAAACCTATGACCCACATGGCTTGTGGGATGGTGACTTCGGCTAATGCATGGAGAGATATCTTTGGCTGGTCATCTTGAGCAGGAAGGTCAACAGGTAGTTGTTGAATGTCACCCTCAGCATCTACTGGATCCTAAGCATGATAAAAAAATTCAGGTGTAGGCGGAGAATCCACATCGAAGAGATAGATCTTTTTCTTAGCAAATCGATGTCCCCATGTGAATTTCTTGTCACAATTATAACAAAGCCATTTTTCCCAACTTTCCTGCATCTGTGCTTCAGAAAAATGCTTGATAGGAGTGGTTGTAGGAGCTGGCAGAATTCAGGGTCTTTTGGGAACCATATTTCTAAATGGAACAAGAGTGGATTTGGAGCATTGTTGAGCTTTGATCTTGTCCTCTTCTAGCTTAACCAACCCTAGGGCTTCCATCATTGTGTTGGGGCAGAGCATTTTAACCTTAGATCGGATTGCATCCTTCAGACCACTGATAAAACAACTCAGGTAGAATTCATCGGGAAATCCTTCAGTGTGATTGGCTAGTTTCTCAAATTTTGTCTGATACTCCCTCACAGTGACATCTTGGTGAAGTTTGGTGAGTGCGCCTGTAAAGCCATGAAAAGCACTAGGGCCAAATCATTGCAAAAGGAGTTGGAAAAAATCTGTCTAGTTTGGCTTTGCGTGAGCCTTGATGTACCAATGAAACCATTGAAGGGATTCGTGTTCCAAATGAAAGGATGCAAGTGGGACTTTATTGACATCAAAAGTGTTATGTAGACTGGAATATTGTTCTTCCCTGTAAATCCAACTAGTCAGATAATCACCATTGAAGGGAGGAAAATCCAGCTTCATCCCGTGGAAGTTGTTAGAGGAAGAGAACCTAGTGTCTGTGGAAGACTTAGGTTGTCGACGATTTTTCATGGGTGAATGTTGAAGATGGAGGCCGAGAAATTTTTGATCTAGATCTTTGAGTTTGGACTTCATGGCGGTAAGTTCTTCCTCCATTTGTTTATTTTCTTCGGCACGGGGGACAACCATAAGCAGTTTTTTAATTTTTGAGGAAATGATCTGTGGTGGTTTTGGAAAGCTGCGCTTTATCAACTAGAAATGGAGGAATGATCTATGGCATATATCAAAAGCTATGATTTATCAACTGGAAATGGAGGAAATGATCTGTGATGGTTTTGGAAATATGCAATTTATCAACTGTAAATGGATATGGACCCCAGGTATGTTTGACTTCCTAAAGGTTCACAAGATTCACTCAGCCACCAATGTTGTCTAATAGATTGCGTATTGGGGAAGTACCCCTCACTCCACGACTCAGGTAAAACTGATAACTACTTTGGCACAAATGACAGCTCTTGGTTTACCTCACAGGTGGGAACTAGGTAATTAGGTAGGGGTCATTGCCCTTTTCGGTTGGAAGGTTTTCTTAATGGCCAGCTACTTCGGGGTTCCTGTGGTACTCCTCACAATGAGTTTTAGGGCTATGCAAAAGTACTTCCCACAGTTAAGAGGATAGGTTTTATTCCTTGATCCGAATGAATAATACTGGTGCAAGAAGAAGAACTAGTGCAATGGTCACAGTGCCAGGAAGCACTGCAAAAGATAAAAAAAATGGCATAAATTCCACCCAACGAGCCCAAGAAAGTGCTTTGATACCAGATGTGATGAACCTCCTGCAATAAACAATGAGAGTGCATGATATAATAGAAATAATGGATCACAGAACATATTTTATTAATCATAGGCCACTTTGAGGGGGAAACCTCCTTTGAGCAAGATCAATACAAAATAACTCTTCGATGCCTTCATTAGCCTCAACACATACTTATATACTAAGTCTAATATAAACAACTATTACCCACCATGAATGTGGGATAATGCAGCATATTAACTGGACGACTTAACAACTATTACTTACTCCCCATGAATGTGGGATAACACAACATGCTAATGGGAAAACTTACAAAGCATATGCATCTGAAAAATAAAAGATGATTCTTTTGACATGTAATGGAAAGAACATGAAAGAGCTAATGAAAAAGAACAAAAGTTCATGGAGAAAACTGATTAATTGATACCTAGTATATCCATTGAACCTCTTCATCTTTATGTTAGAAACATTCTTCCTCTGATGGAGTCTTATGATCGTGGAGCCACTAGGTGAATGATTTACAACCAATGGCATGTGTCCATCTCTTTTTCACCATCAAAAGATACAACTGCTGAATATCATACCCCATGGAATATGAATTCGTTCCTCCTCTCTTCGGCAACGACACCAGAAGATGTTAGTCCTAAAGTTTGTACTTGACTGCAAAAGCAAAAAGTTTAGGCACCTCTAAAATTGGTTTGCACAAATAGGGTGTTGGTATATTTAGGAGTACTGGATAAAGTTTGAATTCCCTTTGAATCATTAATGATATACAGATCCATAACCAATGATCATGGGTCAAAGGAAAGCGAGCTTAAAATTTTAGATACTTATACTTATAAGTTAAAACAATGAAGGTTAGAATAAATAAGAGAAGCAAATAAGAATTCATTAATATAGCAAACAACTCAATTAATAAATTCACAAAGACAAAAAATTCATAAATCAGAAATACTTTCCAAGTCATAATTCAGATTTATAAATGAAACATTGTATGATGGGTGGAAAACTACAACAAACACTATTGTTGTGTTAAGAATCCACATTCGTACATCTATAATGAAAACTTCACCATGATCATTTCATTTAAACAAGAAAGAAAAAATATGAAAAGGCATGAGAAAAACCATCTAAGGTTAAACTCACACGAATATTTAATAATGAAACACTTGAATAATTTCTTTCATTAGATCCAAAGTCTTTACAAAGAGAGTCCTATTTCCCCCTATCGAACCCTCATCCTCATGGGCTGAACCCCATTATTCTTCCAATGATCCAATTTTTTTCCAAGTAGGAAAAGTAATTTCTTTTATATATAAAGAAATAGGTTACATCACTGAAGGAACAAAAATATTGGTCCTTGTCATCAAAATACTGTTCATCATCCCTCCGACAAGATGAGGCCTGCTACAAACAACCTTCAGATAGTTGTTCCTACCATCAAGACACATTACATACCACTGATAAACATACTATAAGCTAGATGATGTACATAGTTAACTATATCATCATCCACTGCACATAGCATAAAGTAGATCCCATATCCATTGACCCCTTGAGTAGCCAAAGAAACAAAATCAAGTGTCAAAAATATTTATAGTGGAAGAAGAAATTAGTTCCCCGTCCATAAATTATGTAAAAGATAAATGACCCAAAGTGGACTACAGAGCCTCCTTTGACAAACCATCCGCTAAATCATTATTTTCTCTAAAGATATGTTGGAATTCAATGCCAAGGAAAGTATCTTTGGGTGCCAGTGTTCATGCACCCCAGTGTTCCATCTCCAAAACCTGTAAGTTGGCTACTTTACTCACACACTTGATGATGATTTTGGACTCTCCAAAGACTTTAAGTTGTGGTAGACCCATGGAAGAAGCAACAAAATAGAAGTCCCCAAAGTAAAAGTATCTCTGCTTTAGTATTCGTACAACTACCACAACAATTTGTTCCTAACTTTTAGAATGAGATTCTATCAACAAACTAAAGATAAAAACAATCTCGAATAAGCCGCAAAGACTTTGGAATTGATGAAGTGGTTTGAATTTTTAACTACCATTCATTGTTGCCTTTTATAAATTCAATGATTAAAATATGGGAAAGAATCCTCTGCTTCTTCGATGAAATGCTTAATTGGCACATAATCCTTTATCTACTAAATAATGACTTAAGATACTCTTCCATCGGTCCTCTGTTTATAATTTGGATTTAATAAAGATATGGTTTCTTGGAGAGATAACCACCTATANTATATATATATATATATATATATATATATATATATATATTTTGTAGGTATTTGAAATAATATGTATATTTTCCAAATTCATGGAAAAATGGAGTTTAATTCCTAGTTAAAGGACCCACAAGTTCATGCTCATATAAATGTGATGTTGGAAAATAACCATCAAGGATTGTGGATGTAAGCTTGGACAATCCATTACTTCAGATGCATAATGTAGTATGATGAACTGTGGCTTCTGGCATGTACACACTTCAACATTTGTAGACATTCCCCAATCGACTTAATACTCTTTCAACATTGATTCGGATGCCTGGTTTCTTGGACAAGCACTTAGATGCAATTAATAATGAAAACGAATCAACATATCTAGAAATAAATGCTAGTTGACGAGGTTTGAAAATATTGGTGGCACATTTGATATTTATGAAGGCGTTCCTCCTTTGACTCTTTAGACTTGTGGCAATGTTTAGACAAATAAGTGAGTTTAACACACCTCTTCTCGACATTTGGTATGAGCATTGAGATTCTTTTGGCCTTGGCATCTATATCTTTCCAGTGATGTAGCTTGATATTCAACACTTAGCCACATGATTAATTTCATTCAATGCTTGGCATCTCTGAGCTCGGGCAGGTTGGTTATGACTGGTATTGAGTGTTGGGAATTGACACCTGTATACGTTTATTTAGCACCTGTGAGTATTCTGTTAACTAGAGCTCGAACTTACACACTTGTGTGATAATTGATTCCATGCAAAATCACTTGGCACCAACTTAACCAATGAGCACACAATGCTTACCAGCTTGGGCTCAAGCACTCGGCACTATGTTATATGAAACTCGATGGAACTGATACAATGAAGGGATTCCTCTCGACATCCTCAACACCTGCTAATTGAGAGCTCAAACTTAAAATTTTAGTACTTTATATTTTTCCTTGGCATTCCATATGTACTCACGTGCAAGGCACTGTCGTGACATTTGGGCTTTCATCATTTTTTATTTTGCAATGTGAGACACAATCCCACATTACTAGGGTAAAATATCAAGTTGGTATTTATATGCATGGATGGTTTTCAACCATACCAGTTAGTTGTGTAATAACAATGTCGTGTGGTCTCTTTTTCCTTTGACCCTTGAAACTTGGACACACTTGACTATGGTGTTCTGTTTCCTTTGACCCTTGAAACTTGGACACACTTTGAATATGGTGTTTTGTTTCCTTTGACCCTTGAAACTTGGACACACTTGACTATGGTGTTTGGTTGAGTTGAGTGTATGGTGTTTGGACACACTTGACTATGGTGTTTGGTTGAGTTGAGTGTATGGTGTTTGGTTGGACACGCTTGACTATGACCCTTGAAACTTGGACACACTTGACTATGGTATTTGGTTGAGTTGAGTGTATGGTGTTTGGTTGAGCATCTTGATTTGGGTCAAGGCTTGGGTCACTATGGTGTGGTAGGTCAATGCTTGGTTCACTATGGTGTTTGTTGCAAAACCAACAATAATGCGCTAGAGCAATTCAACACTTTGAACACATGCTTAATGATAATACCCGCGTTCAACACTTTGAACATATGCTTGGCGATAATACCTCCAAAACCAACAATAATGCGCTAGATCAGTTCGACACTTTGAACATATTCTTGGTGATAATACCCCCAAAACTAATTCCCTAGAGCAGTTCGACACTTTGAACATATGCTTGGTGATAATACCTCCCAAAACCAACAATATCGGGGAAAAACCAACAATAATGCGCTAGAGCAGTTCGACATTTTGAACATATGCTTGGTGATAAATCCCCCCCCAAAACCAACAATAATGAATAATGGGGAAAAACCAACAATAATGGGGATACAAAAGTTTGACACTTTGACCCCCCAAAACCAAGAATAATGGGGCAAAACCAACAATAATGTAGCTAGAGCAGTTTGACACTTTGAACATATGCTTGGTAATAATACCCCCCAAAACCAACAACAATGGGGCAAAACCAACAATAATGAATAATGGGGAAAAACCAACAATAATGGGGCTAGAGTAGTTTTACACTTTGAACATATGCTCAGTGATAATACCCCCCAAAACCAACAATAATGGGGCAAAACAACCAATAATAGGGCTAGAGCAGTTTGACACTTTGAACATATGCTTGGTGATAATAAGTGGGTTGAATTGGAAATTCGGCTTAACATATGACTTGAACCCAATGGTTTTTATTTGGAAAAATTTACATAACAAACCAAAAATTAGCAGAAATTATTATTATTTTAACTAACTCATATAAATGGTTTATAATTATAATTTCATTTAGTTTTCCTTGAAAAAGAACCAAGTGACCTTTCTAAACAAAATCAAAGAGATTTAAACACTAGAAGTTAAATTGGATGATTTAGAGGACATGAGATTTAAAAATTTTCACCAAGTTGGAGGCTTGAAATGAAGAGAAACTAGCCATGCTTACACAAACAAACTTTTGGCAAAAATAATACTAAATTTTAAACTTCTGGCAATGCCTCTTTTATGAAACTCTAACCATTTCATTGATGGAACTTGAAATTGCCCGAAGGTAAATTTTGGTACCAACATCTAGCTCTAGCTGGGGATAGTGCTCTCCCTGTGAGGCAATAAGAACATGAAATCATGTTCCTTCTCCATGAAACCATATTTGACATTTGGAACTTGTCCTACATACCATTCATTGCAAACCAAAAACTGCATTATGTTTTGCTCTTTACCAGTTATTTTCATTGGGATATGGAGTTGTGCACACCAAACCAAGCTCAAATCTAATTGAAAACTGGATTCTTGGGAATCGAGCTTATTTATTTACAAGTCCTACTCGTAATTACTAGCTGACTGATCTTCTTAAGTGTAAGAAAATTTCCACCATAGCCATTCAAATATTTCATCAACTAACCAAAACTTGCTTCCATATTTAAGCACATGCATGCATAAAAGAAACAAAAAGCATGTAAAACAATGATCTAAAAGATCATACTCACTGCTTCAGAATTTAATCTCTAAGAAATCAAAGATAGAAAATTTATGGTTCCATTTCAGCTCCAAATAACTGGCCACATGATCATAAAACTGAAGACAAATTACATTTCCCTGTTGTTCTGAAAAAATAGGTTGCTCTTCTTCCTTGTTGAACTGTTTTGGCTCAAGAATGGGAAACAGAGGTTGATGAATCTCTTGGATCTGCTACTGAACACTTTGTGAAAATCAAAGCATTGTTTTTTGATACGATAGATCCTTAACAATTGGGTGAATGCAATAATCAAAGAAGAATCTATGATCACTTATATTAACAATATGATGTTTTGGAAAAAGAGCTTGTTCTGAAACAAAATGATCATCATTCTCTATAAGATTATGCTCATAACTAGAATTTTTTCCTATTATACAAATAAAATCATCTTGCAAATAAAAACTTTGATGCAAATTTAGGGCTATGAAATTCTGATAATCATTATAAGTAAATAAGGCTTGCTGATTTTGTGTGTTAATTTTAAGACATTTTAAAGTAGCAACTTCTTTTTCAACTCAATAATCACCACCCTTTGTAACATTACTAGCATAATAAACCTTATGAAAATCATCCTTGGGAAAAGACAAATCTAAGTGACTAACTGTAAGGTTTGTAGGAAAATTGAATTCTAAAAAAAATGTACCAACATATCAAGAAGAATGAAACCCCAAATCTATTGTAGATTGTCATACTCTTCTTTTGGTTCCTTTGCATCCAAATCTTCATCCAAGATTTGAGGTTGAAGTCTGCCACAAGCCTTATATTATCTTCAATATCTTCAACATCAATAAACATTTGTTGCAAGGATAGATATCTCCTTTCTCTAAGAAATAAGGTTAGACCAGGATGATGTTGGGATGTGGTGTAAAGCACCCTAGAAACAATTTCCAATGGTCAAATATCCTTGGGAATGCTGAGATAAAAGATCTAAAACCTCCTATTGAATTTAGTAACAACTTCATCTTTCTCACTTTTCAAAGCATAAAACTCATAAAGAAATTGATCATAAGATTTGTTCACACTCCAATACCTCGTGAAGACATCATGCAAGTCCATCCATGAATCTATTGAATAATTCTCTAGACCTATAATCCAAATCCCAACATCTCCATGCAAAGACTAAAAAAATATTCTCATGAACACATCTTCGTGCATGATTTCAAAATTATCGGTGAAACACTGGAAGGAATCCAAGTGTTGCTCTGCTGCAACATGGTTCTCTCCTCTAAACTTAGGAAGATAATCAAGAAAATTGGGGGGATAGTCATGAAGGACAAAAGGAAATTTCAATGATTTACATCTGTACTGAATCTTAGACTAAACTACGGTGAGTTGATTGCAACGTACAACAATGATCTCAAGGGGTGGTAAGTCAGTTCTATCATTCATAAGCTTACATGACTAATCATGAACAAGAGGGATTTGGATACAGACAACATGATCCTTACATGGTTTAGAAAAAAGAAATGGATCAAGATCAACAATGTAATAAGAGGGAAAACTCTCTTTCCTCACGGAGGGGTATACAGTGGTGTATTTATGATCAATTGAATATACAAAACAAAAGATGATTCTTTTGACTCATAATGGAAAGAACAAGAAAGAGATGATGAAAAAGAACAAAATTTCATGGAGAAAACTGATTAATTGACACATGGTCTTTCCATTGCACCTCTTCATCTTTCTTTCAGTAAGATTCTTCCTTTGATGGAGTCTTATGATTGTGTAGCCCCTAGGTGAATGATTTGTAGCCAATGTCCCGTGTCCATCTCTTGTTCACCATCAAAATATAGAACTACTCAATATAATACCCCAGGGAAGATGAATTCATTCAACCACTCCCCGAAAACGATGCCATAATATGTTAGTTCTAAAGTTTGTACTTGACTGCTAAAGCAAAAAGTTTAGGAACCTATGATTTGGTTCACACAAATAGGGTGTTGACAAATTTAGGAATATTGGATAAAGTTTAAATTCCCTTTGGATCATTAATGATATACAGATCCATATCCAATGATCATGGGTTAGAGGCAAGTGATCTCAACATTTCAAATACTCTTTAGTTAAATGATTGAAGGATGGAAGAAATAAGAGAAATAAAAACAAATTCATTATAATAGAAAACAACTCCATTAATAAATTCATGAGGATGAAAATTCATAAATAAAAAAAATTTCCAATTTAGAATCCACATGTATAAATGAAATGTTGTATGATGGGTGGGAAATTAAAACAAACATTCTTGTTGTGTCAGGAATCCATAGTCGCAAATCTCTAATGAAAACTTCACGAAGATCATTTCATTTAAACAAGAAAGACAATATATGAAAAGGCATGGGAAAAACAATATGAGTATAAACTCACATGAATCTCTAATAATGAAACATTGGAATCATTTATTTCATTAGTTCCAAAGTCTTTACAAACAAAGTTCCAACTCCTCCTATTTAACCCTTAACCTCACGGGATGAAACCCATTATTTTTCCAACGATCCAATTTATAGAAATAGACATAAACAAATTCTTCCTAACTTTTAGAATGAAATTTTATCAACAAACTAAAGATAAAAACAATCTCGAATAAGCTGCGAAGAATTTGGAATTGATGAAGTTGTTTGACTTTTTGACCACCATTCAAAGTTTCCTTTGATGGATTCAAAGCTTAAAATATGGGAAAGAATCCTCTGCTTCTTCGATGAAATGATTAACTACCACATAATCCTTTATCTCCTTATTGATGACTTAAAATACTCTACCACTAGTCCTCCATTTCTATTTTGGAGTTGATGAAGATATGGTTTGTTGAAGACATCACCACATTAGACTTCATATATTGTTCTTTATTTTATTTTAGAGGTATTTGAAATAATATGTATATTTTCCAAATTCATGGAAAAATGGAGTTTAATTCCGAGTTAAAGGACCCACAAATCCACACTCATATAAATGTGACATTGGAAAATAATCAATTCGACAGTGACACCACATTTTTGCTAGATAAGTAGGTTTGAGAAGTCAAATTTATTGGGGGAAATAAATTTCCCATACATGATTGACACAACTAATACTATAGATTCACTTGTATCTTCGACTATGAGCACCCAAAGATTCAACTCTTCATTGAGATATTTCCTGTAGTGTTATCCGGTATGGCTTTCCATGCACATTATCACTGGATTATCTCTTATTTCACCTCTTCTCCAACCGATAAGAATAATGTCTCAATATCTTATTAATACTACCTCTCCTTTGACCTCTTAGTGTAATTAAATCATGAGATCATAATTATGGCATTGATATCAATAATCAATGTAACATTTTGGTCTCTCATAATAATCGACAAAACTACCAAGATTGCAGGTACCTTATGAAAATCCATAGGGATGGCTTGTGGATGTATGCTTGTGGATGTTCAATAACAATGCTCTTTGTGGGCTCTCCTTCCCTTGGATATCTTATGTGGGTGCTTTCAAAATTGTATTGACACTTGGACTCGGTTGACTATGTTGTTTGGTTAGAAGTGTTCCATTGGATTGATGTTGGGTTTGACCCAAATAGATTTTTTCATAATCAAATAAAACCAACAATAGTGAGGCTAGAGTAGTTTGACACTTGGAACATATGTTTGGTGATAATAAGTGGGTCAAATCAGATATTGGACTTAACATGGGACTTGAGCCCAATGATTTTTATTTGGAAAACTTTACATAACAAACAAAAAAGAAACAAAATTATTATTGTTATTTTAACTAAATAATATAAATGGTTTATAATAATAATACTTTTTATTTAGTTTTCCTTGAAAAAGAACCAAGTGACCTTTTCAAATAAAATCAAAGAGACCTAAACAATGACTTTGGCTTGGAAGACTTTAGATTTAGAGGATAGGACATTAAAAAATTTGACCAAGTTGGAGGTTTGAAATGAAGATAAACTTACCAAACTAACACCAACAAAGTTTTGGAAAAAATAATACTAAATTTTAAACTTTCGACAGTGCCTCCTTTAAGAAACTCCAACCATTTTGCTGCTGGAACTTGAAATTTGGACAAGGTAAATTGTGGTACCAACAATGACCATCAAATTATGTACAAGCTTGTGATCAATATAGAGAACATGAAATGGTGATCAATGGAAAACCCACAATACCTTATTTTTTGACTCACACTTCCAACACTCCCATGGATCCTTCTAACACTTCCAACACACCACCATTAAGAAGAAAAAAGTTATCTCCTGATGCAATGGTTGAACATAAATGACTTAGAATTTTCTATAATTATGATGTAAATTACTTTTGAGGGAATAAATGAAAATAACATAAATTATTCATGATATATGTCTCCCCACATGAGCACCCAAAATATATCAACATGGATGTCACTTAAGATCCAGAAGGGGAAAATATTCCTTCACCCATGGAAGGAGACTTCACCTTGAAACCTCCTAAGGAGGAACCCCTATTAATACCTATATATTATGGCATTATATTTCTATTACACTATTAGTATTGTCTTTATTGGTTAGCTAGGACATTAATTGTAACTATATTGTTGGCTAGAATTGTAACTGTACTGTTTTTCTCCTATGCATATACCAAGGATATTTAGTTTAGGATCATATCATATTATCTTGTTTAATTGATACATTGTAAAGTGATATTTTAACCTCAAAGAGGTTTCTTATTTATTTCTTCGATTCATATTTAAGGCGTTGGATTACTCTCTCTTTCTTATTTTATTCTCTTTTGCGA
The DNA here is from genome assembly GCA_001517045.1 of Pseudotsuga menziesii. NCBI lineage: Eukaryota > Viridiplantae > Streptophyta > Pinopsida > Pinales > Pinaceae > Pseudotsuga > Pseudotsuga menziesii. The sequence goes on along the minus strand of LPNX011017498.1, from coordinate 73,360 downwards.
ATTTGGTGCAAAACATTTCGTATCAAAGCCATTTTTACTATTATTTGTTTTTGGGGATGTTTCAGACAACTAAATTTGGAGGATATTCAAAGGAAAAAAAGAAGTGTATATGGTAAAAAATTTAGTTCTTGGCTCATTATAAGTTTGGATTTATAGTTTGTGAAGTTAGGGTTTTTTACTAGTCCAAAAACTAGTCTCAGACAACTATTCTCAGTAAAAATATTACATATGAATATTGAGAGATCAGAATTGAGTTCCACATATTGAATAAAAAGCAATATAATCCGTAATTTTTATGGTACAAAATTTATAATCTTAAAAGGAAAATCCAAACTTGACAGTCCGTGCAAGTTTTCCCTCTTGAAAGGGAAACAAATAATTTTTTTGGGAAAGTTACCATAACTCTCTCTTGGCACATCATAATTGGATCAAACCTATGGAATTGAAGAGAAGTCATACCAGGATGCTATAGGAAAACATTTCATACTTAGAGGGGATGAAGTTTCAGGGATACTTTAAAATCAAGGTCGACCAATAATCTAACCTACAAACCAGAGTTTTTAAAGGTATGTTAACTTGAACTTGGATAATGTTTGGTTGGAATATCTATTTGGGTTTATTAAAAAGACATGATAAATAGGAAATAGAGAATAATTATAGTAAATATCATCTGAAATATAATGGAAAGAGGTGGATCAAATTTACTTCATCCATTAAACCTCCTGAAATATCCACCATGACTCATAAAGAAAATGAAGAAATGTGTAACCAACTATCCAATTTGGAGGCCAAAGTTAAAAAATTGAATGATAAGTAAGTGACACATTTTCCATTGGTAAACACAAAACAATGATATAGAAGGTGTGTTTAAAAATATGGACGGTAATGAGGAACTCGAAGTATATATGAAAAAAAAATTGTAATAATGTTGATTGATTTTGGTAGTATTGATAACTTCATTAATTTCAAATTATCCAAAATTCTCTATTTATTTTATGTATCTAATAACCAAATTTAAATTGATGATTGCATATGGAGGTACCATAAATTTTTCATGGAAGTTCCATAGTATTAAGGTTATTGTGGGGGAGAATTTATTGTATATTCCAATTATTTCAATCCAAATGGTTTGTCTTGATGTTGTACTAGGGGTCCAGTGTCTACAATCATTGGAAAAAAATGACTCTTAATTTTAAGAAATTTTCTTGATATCCTCCTCGAAAGGAAAGGAAAATGAAATTATAGGTATTCTGAGGAAACGCTCTAAAGTGAAAATATGTAACAACATGATAAAGCTGCTAAAAAATGGACATCAGGTTGTAATTGCACAATTTCTCTCACTAGATGTGAAATCATCTATACCCTCTATTCAAGGGGATCTCCAAATACTTATTAACAATCATACTAAATATTTGGATATATGCCCAAAGGTATTCCAACTATTTGAGATCATGACCATGTTATTCACTTGCAACCATGAAGTGTGCCAACTAACACCAGACTCTATAGGAACTCATATGCAAAAAAGAGTGAGATTGGGAAAATTGTCCAAGAAATGTTAAATGCAGGCATTACTGTTATGGATAAAATCTTCCGTTGGCTTGTGGTGGACCACAACAGACGGAGTGAAGCTAGAAATAAATTATATTCTCAAATATGGTAGATAAATAGAAAATGCTAACAAATAAAGGATAGAGTCCATACCTCAACCATATGTTCGAAGAAGAACACCGTTGATATTTTAATTCAATTCTTACAACCTACAACTTATCCTCAACAAAAAATGTATCCAAGCATATAATATATATATGAAATGTTAGCATCTAAACTAGCATAATACAATAAACATGTATAAAGCAAATATACCCATGGAATTTGAAATAAACAGTTGCACATGAATTTGGACGAGAAAATGATATTTTTATTAATGTATATAACAGAGATACATAGTGATAACCTTTGCACGCCACTCGTCAGAATCGAGAAACTAAGTTCCTCGACCTGGGCCTCTACCATTTCAATCCTCCATATAGGGCAAGCTCACGAGCATAAGGAGTTTGGGTTCCTCCTTCACAAGATAAGAAGAGCGTGGGAGATGAACACAAAGGAGTTCATAATATCAAGGATAAAGGGATGCAGACTCAAGATAACGACAATGGGGAAAATTTTTGCTATAGTTAGCTTGATCTCAAAGTTTCTTCTCCTCCAATGCTTCATAATGGCTCAATATATATCCCTTAATTGGGAAATGGAGGGTCAAATTGGAGAATTTTCTATCATATGGAAGGTCAAGGATCATAATCAATGTGACTTGGAATGGAAAATACAAAATTATTTTTCATTTTGAGCATGAAAACCGATGTACGTGGGATGTATAACTATTCACCTGTGTGTGTATGTGGGTTGTATAACTATTCACCCATGTGTATATCAAAAGTGTGTTTTTAGGGTTTCTATTGGGCATCAAGGATATTGTAAGAAAGGAGGGTATAGTGAGTGTACAAAAGGATAAGGTAGGCCATCAAGGAATGATGAATAAGGTATGGAAAATCATGCTATAACATATGCTCCCTAATGATTAATGTCAGAGGGAGAATCACAATGGAAGAAATACATTATAATAATACTAGAAGAGGAGTCATGAAGGCCCAACTAGAATAACTAGCCACTCATCATCATAGTACAATAATGACTCTCAATACATGACTATAGATATGAAGTATATATAAAATTCCTAGATACATATACATAACATGGCCATGAATATGCATAATGGACATATTTCATAAGTGGTCACAACCACATACAATATACAACAGAATCTGGTCTCCATACTAAATGAAGACATCTAGTACATAATGAAGTACACTGCTATGATATGAGAAATGAAATCCCATAGATATTGTTGCGATTAAGGTAGTATCATATATGGAATGCCACCATGGTTTGAGGTATTCTATACAAACCGTCAATGGTACATGTCCCATTATGTGAATAAAGGTGTTGAGGTCGAACATGATGAAACATTATTTGATTACTGGTCATTAAGGTATACTGTTAATAGATGCGAGACAACCCACCAATGCTGAAAATGGGTGTCAAGGTATTGAGTACATTCAACAAGTATGAAAAGGTGTTGAGATCAAACACTTGAAGAATCCATCTATTAGGATACATTGATGTATTCCCAAATTGTCGATGGTAAGAGAACCTACCATTGATGACACAAGTCTTAAGGCACTAAACTGATTCTAGATCCCAATTACAAAATAAATGATATGAAGTCGATGGAATGTAATATGCTAGAAGGAGGGAATTAGGGAATCCCCCATAGAACAACATGAGATACACAACAAGGATGAATGATTTGGATGAAATCTAACGAATAAGATGTACATGAACTAGTAACCATGTACATCTCTCACACATATTGGATGTAAGTAGCATGCGAAATAGACCTTCTTAATAGAATCCAATGATGAAAAATACTAACAGAGGCAAGGAAACCACCAATAGGGTCTAATGGAATCAAATACACAATATGAATCCCAATTTGTGAATATATTTCTTTCCTCGAACACATGTGAAACCACTCAATTAGAAATCAATTATGGAATACCATCTGCCGAGTTCAAGGTCACCTACTAATAATGAAAGTAGGACCATGGTGATAGGTAATACAACAACTCTATAAAGTAATAGGATGGATGACATGCATATTCAATACATTGAGGAATGGTCAGATCATAATAAATACTTCCTTTGAACAAGAGCATAAGGCAACTGGATATACTTAGGAAAAATAGAATCAAATTTGAATATTGGGACAATTATGTGACGCAGGAGGCATCACCAAAGGCTCCATAGGGATTGGAAGCTCAACTAGTTGGTGGAGAAATATACAAATAATGAGTGCAGATCCTAAGGCCATATTATAAACCCAACCGATGATGGATGGAATCATAAATAGTGCTCTATTCAAAGGTGGTATGATATGTACCAACATAAGACAATCATTTCTCATCAGAATTTTTTATGTTTTTTTAAAAATTGTTTTGGTATTTTTCATGTTATAATTCTTGAAAAGGAATATAATATTATTATAGTACAATGGAGAGGAAACAAGTGTCGTGGGAAATAAAACTAGTACCAAGAAGTGGAACATACCTATGCTCAATGCATGGAAACATGCAGAGGATAAGGACACAAGGGAATGTTTCCTATAAAGTAAAAGTTAGTCAAGTTTCAAAGGATAAATAATAGTCTCTGCTTGGATAGGATTGAGACATGCTCGGGAAAATTGGCTTATAACACTGAAGCGGGGAGCTAGCATTAGGCTCAATAAGACAAGAAGAGGAATGCAATGCATTTATAACTTGATATAAAAAGGGAGTCCATATGGGAGTTAACAAACATAAGGGATAAGATGGAACATGAATTTTCCACTCAAAGACATGGAAGGACTACAAGGGACTCCCATACCTAAAGAGGAACTTCAACATGGGAACCAAATGGAAAAGATGGTTCTAACTAGGGTTCCCATGGTTGGGAAATCCCTATCGCTCAAATAATGACACTTCTAGAAGCAACTGGAAGGTCTTGTGTCATTAAAAAGTGGGTTTCTATAATAAGTTTTATGAAACAATGGTCATTGGACAATGCAACAATGCAATCTGGAATCCTATCCTATATCCGAATAAAAATATATACATGTCAAAGGGACAACCATTCTTGAAAATGGGAAGCTCCATTATGACCTAGAAACAACGTCAAAAAATTCCCCACCCTATAAAATTTGTCCATAAGATTCCTAAAAGTATAGTTAAAAACTATAACAATGTGAAAAGTTTACTATTCAAAACCAAAATATAAACAATGTTGTAAAAGGTACAATCGAAGCTGGAGGTTCGATCACAATACTTTGAATGTGGGGGAGGAAACTGAATTATTGCCTCAACGTCTAAAGGGTTGACTCTAACTCCCTCCGTCAAACAGTAAATCCTAAAAAGTGTTTTCCTCTCTCAAACATAGGCCGAAATTAAGATGAATGATCCACTCTCTTGCAAGAGTGAGCGACAAGGTTGTCTAGATAATTCTCGACTATAATGGCTAGTTCCATTCAAGGATTCATCAGAATAGTAGAAGAGATATTTACCATTTTCCCTTCGAAATATATTCCATGAGTTCCTAATGGGACCACGGGGTGACCAAGTTTCTTACTTAATGTCGATCAAAATTCATCGTGTTTGATTCGTTCAAGCTCCAGGAGGAAATAAAATTGGTGATGCATATCCTCCTAAGGCCATTTTGGACTAGACATAACTTCGATAATATCTTCGTCTGAAGGTAAAATGTCTTCAGGGAAATCATGTGAGCACACCGAATCAACCTCCCAAGCAAGAAGTATAATAATATATTACTCTTTCATCCACGAAGAGGAGAGATATGGGTTTGTAGTGAAATTAGGTACAACTTGGTAAGAATTATGGGCTGCATACAATGGCATATCCACTACGATGGGTTAAAATCCTTCACAAAAATCAACTAGAGAAGGAATATTCCAATGGTCACTCAAATATGAAGTACGAAATGGGATGAGAATCAATGACGGTAAAGCGCCACCAATAGTGGAGTCAATCTCTAGGTTGGGTGTAAAAAAGTTAAAGGTTCCCATAAGCGAAGGATACATCTTGACACCCACGTTCTTAGTTGTCGAGTGAGAGTTTTCAATAACTGGGACCGTAGGACCTGATGATGTAGAGGAACTAGAATGAATAAACAATAGTTGATCGATCGCCACAATTATTCCTTCATGAGGAAACCATACTACATGAAACAACATTGATATGATCACCTTCATGGAATAAATCTAGTTCTAGCCATATAAAAGGTTGTATTCAAGGGACGCATCAACCACCTCGACCTCGATCGACATAGAATTCCCTCCCAACTAGACCTGAAGAGAAGGAATGATGCAGTGTGGTCTAAATGAGCATCAATCGAATGTTGTTAGCATAGTCATTGATTGAGACAATTGGGAGAGCTAAGACCCTTCCAACAAGACAAAGACATGACTGATGTCGAAGTGCCTTGATTAATAACTGTGCATTTGATGGTGTTTTTTCAGAAACTCCACATGGAATTGAAAAGCCACATGGAAAGGAAAGAGAGGTTGGACATCAGCAGTCTCAAACTTGAACACACTTGGCATACTTAAATCACGAGCTTTCAAAGTAGACAACAAGGCATCCCTCTATGCAGGACACATCCGGAGCACCTTTAAAGAAAAATTTGCATAGAGATTTTGGACCAGATCCTCTACGATAGAATGGTTATGGGAAGATCAAGAATTAGGATTGTGCACCAAGTGCTCAAGGAATCCTTTTGGCATGCATGGTATAGACTCATACTTATCAATCTACAATGGGATATCTAGAGGCAGAGGCTCTTTTTCGAGAGTCAATTGCAAGGGACCATAATCACGTGAATGGGTGGAAACATGAATAATTGAGAACATATTGATACAACCATGACCACCATCATGATTTAATGGGTTTGTATTCGCTCCATACCCATTTCTGGAGGTCAAAGTACTCAATGTCATGTTCTGGTAACAAGGAAGAGGGATTAATCAACAAAATTGGGCTCTGTGCAATGAACTTTGAGGCTTCATCAATCCCGAGGCACAAGTGCGTAAGGTGGTCTTAACCACAAATATTATAAGGAAATTTGACCTTCCATTTAGGATTCATGTCCCCATTGAAATTTTCATTGTTCTTGTCATGATTACGATTTTCTTTATTATTCCAACCCTTTCGATTATTCTTCCCCTTTTTTCTATTCCATCCAAATTGTTGGTTACCCTATTGGTTTGATGACTGCATAGAGTATACATCCATATATTGGGAAGGGGTGGATGAATTCGTAGCTTGTCCCATTGTATCTTGATTAAGTGACAAATTTTGCATTTGATTCATAAACTGAACCACATCTTTCATAGCCGCAAAGTCGGCAATTCCATCAGTATGTGTCACAGGTTTCAACTTGGGGTCATGATTCAATATCTATGTGCCAGGAATGATACCATAAAGGTTCCTAGACTAAGCATAAATCAATTCTAATTTTTGAGCTTGAAAAATGGCTTGTTCCTTGGTAGTCACTCTAGATGTTGAAACATTCTTCGTGATGTGCGGCAATAATGACCAAAGGAACCACTCTAAAAGAAACTCTAGTGTAATATTGGTGTTAATTAACCTCTTCCATCTACACCAATATTGAATATGGTTAGATATGTGTGTTACCGGAAATATTTCAATTAGTGCGGACATAGTTTGTTCCCCTAGCTTTCATGGTGCAAGCCTAGAAAAAAAGGACACAACAATGTATCCTCTCCCTAGATGACTGATCTACTTGAATGTAAATATCTCTTTACCTTGAGTGTGGAAGGTTTTCCTTGTTTTATAGATCCTTGTAATATCACCTATACCTACAAAGAACATGAAAAACAAGACAAAAAAACGAGAGAAATGAGATAAATCAATGATCTATACTAATGATTAAGGAAACTAGTAATAAATAATCAATATTAACATAAATCATTAATGGGAAAGGAATTTTTTTTTGTATTAAAGATGAGAAAATAAATCTACAACCAAAGACTTGATGTCAAATATTTACTTTTACAAGATATTTGACTCACTAACACACACTACAAACTATGCAAAATATCACTCACAACCACTCTCTCTTTGCCTCCTATACCAGAATTGAATCCAACAACATAAGGATACTCTTTTTGGTCTCTCCATCACATGGTCCATGTAGCTTGCTTTTATAGACCAAAGGAAACCAAAAATGTGTTGAGATATTTTGGAAGGAAGGTAAGGAAATATCCCTATCGGTCAGGAGGTCAATTTCCATCTCTCCCAAGTAGCTAGGATCATCCTCCATGAGATCTTTCACCTAGAATCTTCTCGATTCTTCTCTTTTTTTCCCTTTTTGGACTGTTGATGCTCCTTGTAAGAGGGATAAGTGCACTGACGCTCTTTGTGGTCATGTGACAGCTCCACCGACACCTTATGTCAGTGGACAATAGGCATCAAGCCTATCTGATTCCATGTGTTAGGAAGAAAGGTGCATCAGATTACCCTAGAGTGAGTAATATGTCCCCAAAAGAGGGTTTGGCAAGGGAATTCAAGGTATTGGAGCAGCAGGACATTTTTTGAATGTAATAGAATGCCACCCAAAGTATGAAGCTAGAGGATTTTGATAGTTGAAATGATTTTCTAGATGTTGATTGTCATGTCCCCTCAAATTGACCATTAAAAAGTGTTGACCATGCTAAGTTCCTAGGGGCTCAAAATTGATATTAATTATTCCTCATAGGATAAATTTTGTAATAATTAATTAAGTAAGGCATGTATCTAAGTTTTATTTTCCATTTTAATTATTATTGCTCATTAATGAGGTGTAAATAAGCTTCCTACTTAGGTGGGGCGCATTGGGCAAGTCTACTAGCCAAGGAAGGAAAGAGGAAACACTATGACAAAATATGTCATAGGAAACAAAGAGGAAAGTACCTAAAAGCAGGAAAAAATAAGTCAAGGATAAAGTAAGCAATTTTTTAAAAGGAGGGCACAGTTGCCTCTTATGGAGCTCAGAAAACCAGTAAGAGAAAAGCAGGAAAGTTTTCAAAGGAAAGAACAGTTTCCTTATGAGTTTGGAAAAGCAAAAAAGGTGTCATAACTCAAAAGAAGAAAATTTTGACTAAGAAAGGGTACAGTTTCTAATTATGAAGGAGGATTTGAACTTGGAAACAATTCCACATGGTCCTACTTGCTAAATTCCCCAAAGGAGGCGCCTATGTGGCTAGGGTTAGGGTTTGTTGAGGGTTGACTTGCTCTCACAGGTCACCCTGGATCCTCACTTGCTAAGAAGGTCACTCAACACTATATTAAAGGTGAATTTGACCCCATTGAATTATTTTGGATGATTTGATATTGTGGTTATGCTATGTGAGCATAATCTCTGAGTATTGTGCCTCAGACCATTGGGTGATGATCCCCAAACCCCTCCTCCCTTCTCTTCCATCTCCCTTTCTCTTCTATTGCAGGTATGGAATGCTACATTGCAGCCATTGAAGTATTATCAGAGTTATTTTCAGCCTCCAACATGTTCAGGTTGAGATACAGTGAATCCCATGCTTCACCTATGCTCACAACCGCTTTTGTCGGTCATGTTCTGGGCCTCCTGCCCCTTTATTTTGGAGTCTCCCTGTAATGGTCATTTTAGTATATGATTTATGATATGTAGCAGAATATTACTCTGTAATTTATATATTTCAGATCGAAACATATCTGTCCATAAAGAATTATGTCTTCAGTTTCCTCAGAAAAGCTTATTTTATCAATGTATGGGGGAAAATTGATGAATCTGAGTGCTATGAGAAATATGCAAGGTTGGGGGAATGTATAAAGAGATTTTATATTTTAAGTGGGATTTTATTTATCTCTTTCATAATTCATATGTATCTCAGAAATTAATTTGACCCAAATTAACTGCTTAAATTTAGACCCTAGCTAGATTGCTAGCTTTCAATGACTAGTCTTGCCAAATTTGATGTAAAATGAGTTCTGCTAACTCAAAATGAGCCTCGTTAGTTCTTGTGGGTAACTTATAGACCCAAATTCCCTTAAATACCTCCATAAACATTTTTCATTGGGATCATACTACTTTTCTGGATCCTCCTCTGCGCAGGGTTTCTCTAGACCAAAATTGCCATAAATCCCCAAATTCACCCAAAACACTTCAAAATTTCCAAAACCCTAGAAAAATGTTTAAATACATTTTTATATATTAAGTTAAGGCTGTAACAAACCTCTGCAAGTTTCCCTAAGCCTCTGGTTGAAACAGGCAGAACTACTCTCCTTAGTTGCACGGTTTGGCTGCCCAGAAGTGTGGTAGTAGGTTTCCGCGGTGTGGATTTTGAAATCTAAATGGCACTAGATATAAATGTGTTAGGGGAGAGGAAATTCAATGTCTGAAATCTCTTTGTTTTCTTCCCACTGATCACTCTTTTCCTTTGCAAAATCTCCCAAGAGAAATCCCTGATTTGCCCAGTCCGAGAAGGCTTGTGTGAATTAATTCAATTTCAGAATTTTTAATTTAAAAAATTTCAGAAAGTTAATATTATTATATGTACATCATATAAGGGATATTACAGTGGTATCAAAGCTCTTTCCTTGGATCATCCTGTGGAAATAAATCTCTCATTGAATAAATTTGCAGCCATGTCATACTATGAGGATGACTATGATGAGCAGTATGAAGAATACTGCAGAAGATATGAAGAAGAAGAAATCCTTTATGTTGATGGAGGCATACTAAAACATGAATATGATGAAAACTATTGCACATCATATGGGGAAGAGATCAGATCTGATTCTCCAATGGTTAAGAAAAGATTGACAGAGATTATTGAAGCATGTGAGAACATGTCTCACTGCTATGAGGACTATCTAGCGTTGGGGAGGAATATTTGTGCAAACCTTTCTTTTGGAGATTATATTTATTTCAAGTATGGATTCCGGCCCAAGCATAATTATGAGAATTATTTCAAGAGCAGCAAGCTATCCAAAGAGGAACCAATTTGTTCCAACTCTCTGGGAAAATAAGAAGAAGACAGAACCAAAGGTGAAGATTCCTCCAAGCCATCGGCATGTTCGAGATTTAAGAGTTTGTTTGGTTTTTCTTCAAATAGATATTCTAAATATTGTGACATGAGTACCACTAAAGATGAAGTATATTTAAGTTTCTTGAATAAGAAGAGAAACAAAGTGGAGACAGAGATCCAAGAGGTGAAGTACAAATCAACACAAGGTGGTTGCATAAGACAAGAGGTTGAAGAGGAATGCAATTGAAGTTTCTTGGTGGGTGGTCTCCGAATCACTGTTCAAGTTTCTGGCTCATGTATGGGTGGTGAGACATATTTTGGATCAGATCCAAAAGAGGTACACAAATCAGATTTACAGTCACCTTCTGAGCCACATAATGAAGATGAAAACAAGGCCACACTGCTTGGGTGTGAGGCAGAAATTTTGGAGGAAGAGCAGGCCACGATAGTATCCATACAGGAAGATGGTAATGTTAAGAACATAGATAATAAAATTTTTGATTTTTGTAGCAACCCTGTACACCTGCAACCATCTGATCCATGTAAATATAAAAAGTCTTCACTTGCATTTGAGGACTACAAAAGGAAGGCCAATTGTGAGGGATATAAATTTAGTCCTATTTTCCCTGTTGGTGATCGCACAGTCAGTGCAAATAAGGGTGATATTTTCAATGATGATAATATGGTGAAGGAATATTTTGGATCATATCCAAAAGAAGAGGAAATATCATATATGAATTCATTATTTGAATTTCCCAATGAAGTGGAAGACAAGCCCCCACTAGCTAGGTGTGAATTAGGAAATCTAAAGGAGAAAAATCTGGTGCAAAGGGATGCAAAAGGTTATGAATTTTGGACCCTCTTGCAGCATGATGAAGTTGAATCCACATTAGAGGAGAGGATTGAACTCATTGAGAATATCAATCCCACTATCACCATTGTGGAGATGCCATCTAGTCTTGCAGGTGGGAAAGCAGAAATAAAGATTCATAAAGAGAAGTACAAATCACAGCAAGAAAATTGCAGGAAAGAAGAAGGGGGTGATTTTCCTCAAGATCCCCACTCATTTACTTGGCCTTTGAAAATGGATGAAAATAATATTCAAAAGGCTTTACACCTTCTCCAAGACACACATTCTTCAGTGGCACACCAGTGTTGGATAGCTGCTTCATTGGAAGATCAATCTTCTCTTGAATCCAAGGAGGAGATGCAGAAGGCATTGTCTACAATACAAGGAGAATTCTTAAAATTGCTTTTTGATAGAGATGATTTGATTGAGGTTGCTGCTATGTTGCATGGACAATCCTTGAATGATGAAGAAGAAATTTGCAAGCTCACACAAGATTTATTGACCACCCAAGATTCCTTGAAGAGCACTCAATGTGCACTCCAAGAATCCAAGATGGAGATAGAGAAACTTCATGAGAAGTTGAAAAGGTATTACCTACCCTCCTACACACAATTCAGCCATATTCACAAGGATGATTGCATTCTTGAATAGAGGGAGGAATCTCATGAGATGGTGGATCATGAGATGCACTTAGATTTGCAGGTGCTTGTAAAAAGCTACGAGGAAGAGAATATTAGCCAAGCACTCATTGAGGTTGAGAGGAAGGATGAAGTGTTCTTCTCTACCATAAAGATGGTTAATCACATTAATTATGGATCAGCAAATAAAATTCCTTATTAATCCATTGATTGGGTGGATAGAGACACCTTTAAAGTGAAGAAGGTGGGAGATAAAGAATTTAATTTCTGCAATAAATTTTTTGTTGTGACCGACATTGCCTTGGCATGTGGACAGCCACAAGGATTTAATTTGCAGAAATTGGATACATTCCATACACATGCACATGAGGTGCATTCTGATTTTTTTTTGCTTGAGGATTGTACAGACAAGTTTGATGAGAACTAAGCACTTGGTCTTTCCGAGGAAAAATTGGAATTGTTTCCTGAAAAGAATCTCTTCCCCATGGGAGATTCATATGAGGATGAAGATGGGGAAGCCATAAGTTGGGTGGATAAGTATTGCAAATATATTATTCACAGTTCTACCCATACTTCTATTGCAGCCTCATCAAGAGAGAATGAAATTTGGGAGAAGGAATTTTCCTTGGAGATGCAACAGGAAGAGCTAGAGGCTTTCCTAGGTGTTCGTGATGACTTGTGGAATGCACCATCACCCTCACATCAGCCACATAGGAACATATTGCTGTCACTTGATACCATTCAACCACATGTGGGTTGGGTGGAAGATTATATGTCACACATGGAGTCTTCTTGCAGAAAAAATTATGCTCATGAGCAGTGGAAGGCAGCTGAGCAATCAAATTGTCAAGAGGAATTGATGAGAAAAACATCTTACATCAAGTGGTCTTGGTGGAGGAAATACACACAGCTGGATAGATTCTTGTACCCTATGTCTAGTGGCAGAGAGTTGAGCCATTGGAAGTGTTCACATGGAACTTTTGGTTGGAGTGTCAGCAACCTTTCATATTGGATGATGGGACACTTATTTATTTTTCTTACTTGCATTTGTGGAGATAATTGTGATGCATCATCTTATTGTCAGCAGTTTGGGCATCCTTGTTGCTTGAATGATGCCTATACTCATTGGGGTTGAAGATGGGACTCACACCTATGTATTTGCAGCAACATAATTGTGAGATTCAATGTTGATGTGCATCAAGCACATAAGGAACTTTATGTTGGGTGGGGAAGTCTGACATATTTCCAACTTTGCATTGAGAATTTCCAGTTTTCAATGCAGTGGTATGATTTCCACAGCATGAATGCCATTCCTTGTGATGATAAATTTGTATGGTGGATTCTAATTTTTGGATACTTACAGTTGAGGAAATGGGATCCAGGAATAAATTCGCCTGATAAGTTGTGTGGGAAGTCATTCTCACTGAATGGGGTGCAATGCAAGCAATGGGACCCTGGCATTGCTTATTTTGGAGAAACTTTATAGGATGGATTGATGGAGAAAGTCAACCTTTTTGAAAAATGTATTCATGCTCCATTTCTCCTACATGAGGAACAAATTTGCAGCACTCTAGAGTGCTTCTGCTTCAGGACAAGTAGATTTGGGAGGGGAGGACTATCATGTCCCCTCAAATTGACCATGCTAAGTTCCTAGGGGCTCAAAATTGATATTAATTATTGCTTATAGGATAAATTTTGTAATAATTAATTAATTAAGCATGTATCTAAGTTTTATTTTCCATTTTAATTATTATTGCTCATTAATGAGGTGTAAATAATCTTCCTAGTCAGGTGAGGTGCATTGGGCAAGTCTATTAGCCAAGGAAGGAAAGAGGAAACACTATGACAAAAGATGCCATAGGAAACAAAGAGGAAAGTACCTAAAAGCAGGAAAAAAGAAGTCAAGTATAAAGCAGGCAAGTTTTTCAAAGGAGGGTGTAGTTGCCTCTTATGGAGTTCAGAAAAGCAATAAGAGAAAAGCAGGAAAATTTTCAAAGGAAAGAACAGTTTCCTTATGAGTCTGAAAAAGCAAAAAAGGTGTCATAACTCAAAAGAAGCAAATTTTGACTAAGAGAGGGTGCAATTTATAATTATGAAGGAGGATTTGAACTTGGAAACAATTCCACATGGTCCTACTTGCTAAATTCCCCAAAGGAGGTGCCTATGTGGCTAGGGTTAGGGTTTGTTGAGGGTTGACTTGCTCTCACAGGTCACCTTGGATCCTCACTTTCTACGAAGGTCACTCAACACTCTATTAAAGGTGAATTCGACCCCATTGAATTATTTTGGATGATTTTATATTGTGGTTATGCTATGTGAGCATACTCTCTGAGTGTTGTGCCTCAGACCATTGGGTGATGATCCCCAAACCCCTCTTCCCTTCTCTTCCATCTCCCTTTCTCTTCTATTGCAGGTATGGAGCACTAAATTGCAGCCATTGAAGTATTATAAGATTTATTTTCAGCCTCCAACATGTTCAGGTCGATATACAGTGAATCCCATGCTTCACCTATGCTCACAGCCGCTTTTGCTGGTCATGTTCTGGGCCTCCTGCCCCTTTATTTTGGAGTCTCCCTGTAATGGTCAGTTTAGTATATGATTTATGATATGTAGCAGCATATTAATATGTAATTTATCTATTTCAGGTCGAAACATATCTGTCCATAAAGAATTGTGTCTTCAGTTTCCTCAGAAAAGCTTATTTATCAATGTATGGGGGAAAATTGATGAATCTGAGTGCTATGAGAAATATGCAAGGTTGGGGGACTATCTGAAGAGATTTTATATGTTCAGTTTTATTTTATTTATCTATTTCATAATTCATATGTATGTCATAAATTATTTTGACACAAATTAACTGCTTAAATTTAGACCCTAGCTAGATTGCTAGCTTTCAATGACTAGTCTTGCCAAATTTGATGTAAAATGAGTTCTGCTAACTCAAATTGAGCCCTGTTAGTTCCTGTGGCTCAATGAAAGACCCACCTTCCATTACATACATATAGAAACATTTTTCATTGGGATCATACTAATTTTTTGGATCCTCCTCTGTGTAGGGTTTCTCTTGACCAAAATTGCCATAAATCCCCAAATTCACCCAAAACACCTCAAACTTTCCAGAACCTCAGAAAAATGTTTAAATAAATTTTTATATATTAAATTAAGGCTGTAAAAAACCTGTGCAAGTTTCCCTAAGCCTCTAGTTGAAACAGGCAGAACTACTCTCCTTAGTTGCACGGTTTGGCTGCCCAAAAGCGTGGTAGTAGGTTTCTGTGGCATGGATTCTTAAACCTAAATGGAACCAGATATAAATGTGTTAGGGGAGAGGAAATTAAATGTTTGACATCTCTTTGTTTGCTTCCCACCGATCACTCTTGTCCTCTGCAAAATCTCCCAAGAGAAATCCCTAATTTTCCCAGTCCGAGAAGGCTTGTGTGAATTAATTCAATTTCAGAATTTTTAATTTAAAAAATCACAAAAATTTAATATTATTATATGTACATCATATAAGGGATATTACAGTGGTATCATAGCTCTTTCCTTGGATCATCCTACGGAAAGAAATCTATCACTGAATAAATTTGCAGCCATGTCATACTATGAGGATGACTATGATGAGCAGTATGAAGAATACTGCAGAAGATATGAAGAAGAAGAAATCCTCTATGTTGATGGAGGCATAATAAAACATGAATATGATGAAAAATATTGGACATCAGATGGGGAAGAGATCAGATCTGATTCTCCAATGGTTAAGAAAAGTTTGACAGAGAAACACTCGATGTAGCTCATCAAGTGATGAGTCCATTCTCATATGTTTAATGAACCTGAGAAAGGAAGGGTTCATTCTCGGAAAGGGTCCTTAATTGTTTGATTTTATGAGTTTGAGGAAGGTAAAATTAGTCATCATTTCATGTTTAGAGAGTTTGAAATGACTAAGAAGACTCTAGGGTGAAATTTCTCGTAAATTTAGTCGCTGAGGCCCAAAAACTCATAAACTGATGCCTAGGAGAACTCTTCCAGTTGCGATAAACTAGATTATACCTTTTTTTGTAAATAAGTCCAATTAGTACAAAAAAGAGGTAAACTATCACTGGCTAGACGATCTTCCAATTACTTTTACAAGCGTGAAATAATCAAGCTCTCTTTTTGATCTTTTCATGTTTAAAAAGTCTCGGAAAGAGATTAAAATCAACGTTGTAAGGGGTCCATTTTTCATAATCTAATTTAACGAGTCTGAAAAAATAGTAAAAGCACACTCGATACCTGTTCACTAGGTGTTTAATGAGCACGCTGACAGTATACAAAGTTCTCGGTACTTTTTCAACCTAAAATGGAGTGTGAAAAAGACAAAAGGAAACTCACTCGGAGCCAAGAAATCCCAAAAATATCCTGAAATATCCAAAACGACATTAGAACATGTTTACCTTGGAAACTATAGCAAAACATGAGAAAGACCCTAATTATTTAATTATTGCATTAATGATTTTCAATAAAAAAAATAAAAATTGACCTACAAATATTGGAATAGTAACACTATTTTCACCATTGTGTTTTTACTATTGAGAATTGGGTAAAACTTGTGCATAGGAGGATATTTTGTGGTGGAGATTTCGAGAGTTACAGGCCACCTTCGACCGAACTATTAGAACCGGGTAATAGCAAAGCCATATCCCTTCATTTTCATGGTTTAGTTTTTTTCTTTAAGGTCATTTTTTGGTGTTTTTAGGTTTATTTCCAAAGGAGAAGAGTGCACACAACATGACGCTTTTCTCCCTCTCGGTAGGTGCGTCGACGCACCCCTCGAAAGGAGGAAAAGTGCTAAAGGTGCTATGTCCCTTAGGAGGAAAAGCGTCATTGCTATTTTTCCTTGGAGGACAGGAGTCGACGGCAAGGCCCTTCCCAAGAACAAAAAAATGAGCATATTTTGTGATTTTTCCTCTTGACTTGGAGTCTAACAAGTGTCTATTGGATGTTCCATTGGTTCTCTATAGGAAATTTGATTCCAAAATGGCGACAGTTGAAAGAACAGGAACATGAGCTTGATGAAATCCAAGCAGAAAATGATGCCATGAATGTGAGGGCTTTGAGAGAACATGGCATCCTGAAATACTTCAGGGTTCTAGGAATGAGGTCATATGTGCGATTGTTGGAGTACTTGATCTGTATGTGGGATCCCGACCAACAACATTTTTAGGTTGGGACTCATATATTGACCATATATGTTGAGGACATTTAATTCTTAACTAGATTATCCTAGAGGGTGATTCCAGTCGTACTCACAGGTCCAATGGGTGGAGAGATTTTGATAGACAATATCATTGATGAATACTATGTGGCAGGGACTAGATCTCAAGGAAGCAAGATCCATATGAAGAACAGCGTAGATAGGCCTCTGAGGACTGTAGCCTTCATGATAGAGAAGGTAGTGGGTAGGAGATATTCCCACTAGAACACTCATGATCACATGCTGTATGTGGTGGAGTGCATGGATCCTGCAATATTCAACTGGTGTAAGGGGTTTCTAGTCAGTCTCAAAGATCAATTGACAAAGTGTCGGAGGGGGCAACTGGAACAATTTGGCTATGGGGAAGTAGTGGTGCCCTTCTTCCTTTAGAGGGTTCCATTGATGCGTCCATAGGTGCCTCTGAACATATTGAATGCATAGGATCCTAGGATGTTAATATGGGTTGAGGCCATGGCCTGAAATGGTGGTGGTGGGGGGCCCATCATCGCATATGGTGCAGTCTTATTTCTAGGCTCCAAGGCCAACTACTGATGGTGGAGGACTACGCATATGAAAGAGAGGATTTCAGGGGTGACACCTCCCATTTCTTAAGGGGGATCAATGGGATTATCGAGGTAAGAATAATACCATTCCATGTGTGTTTTTATTTTATGTTGTATTTCATTTTTTTGTTCATTTTGAATGATACCGATACATACAATGTTTTTTGTGTAGACATAGGACCTTCCCGTCCAATGGGAACCTCACCCGTAGAGAGACGAGGAGGAGTGAGGGAGATGGATATTAGAAATGTGGAGGTTGAAGAAGAGCTTCAAGATATTGAGGACAATATTTAGCGGCTGACTATGGGAGTACCGGACAATTTGATAGATGATCTTCCTAAGCGCTACCAGTGACATACTGCAATAATATTTTGATACTTTGGGAGGCTACTCCGTGGAGTGGCTCGTGCTGTGATGTGCTACCACCAACATGAGGATTATCCTAGAGTGGCTTCCTCATTTTTGCATTGTATTTATACTGAAAGTTTTGGAGCTTCATTTTTTCCCTTTTATATGTACTAGAGACTTGATGGATCCAAATTTTGGGCGACCTTAAGGATTACAACTTCAGTTTGAATCTCACACGAATTTATATATAAAAACTCTGATTTACAGATGTGTGTGTGCGATGTGTTATGTGTATGAATGAATACTTATGTATTTATGCGATTCAATGCATGAAAATAATATTTAAAATGAACTTTAAATATGAGCAAGATACCAATCCAAGACAAAATTTTCCAGTGAATCTGCTATTGTATTCAAATGTCTCGGACTGTGATGGTAGGAAACTTATTCAAAAGACCTTTTCAAAATATGAACTCTTTAGAATGTATGAAGAAGTAGGGGATTTTGAATATTGTATACTGGGTTTAAATGATGTACAACTAACTCCGAATCTAGGTAAACCCTAATATGAATCACATCATTATCTAGAGCTTCAATCAACAAACCAATCACTACATGGTACTCTGCAAGATTGTTTGTTGCGAGACCCAAACAAGTTCCTCCTGAGCTCACCAGATCACCAATAGGAGAGTACAATACCCAAGCTGCTGACGTGATATTCAAGGTGTAAAGACTAGCACCATCCACAAAACCAAAATAGGTGGTCGTTTGTTCAGTTTAAACATGACACTACATAAGAAGGTTTGTCTAAGACACATATTACATTCACACCAAATCTACACTTCAAAATACACACAACACTCTATAAACACTATATACAAAAACCCTATGCTAGATGACCTAAGCATAGTATTTTTTAAGGTAGATGCAATTCCGAGGCTCTCCCAAGGATTTCCCATCATAATACATTAATTCATATGCTCCACTCTCCAAGAAACGACTGAAAATGTAGGGTCCATTCCACATGGATTCCAAATTTCCACCCCCTAACTTGTCATGTTTCTAGTCACATGTCAAGACTAGATCACCTTCATTAAAGAGGTGAGGTTGAATGGATCTGTCATATTGAGATTTAATCTGTCGTTTATGCACCTATTTTTCCAAGGCAACATCTCAATGAGTCTCATCGTGCTTGTTTAAATATAAAAATTGTTCTTCCTCCGGAGTGGTGCTGGGTAGAAATTCCACGACCAGTTTTGGAGAAGGGATTTCACATTCTATCATAAGAGTAGCCTCCATCCCATACACCAACTCAAAAGGTGTGAATCTAGTGGATGTCTTGATGGTAGTCCTGTAGGCCCATAATGAGGAAAATAGTTGTAAGTTCCAGCTGGATTTGGCTCGTCCTACCATTCATTGAAGCATAGTTTTTAACAATTTATTGATAGCCTCAACTTGGCCATTGTCCTGCGGGTAGTAGGGTGTATATTTTTCGTGGTGGAAAACTAGATTAGTACTCAATTCCAACATCATCTTATTCTAAAAATGTGAACCGTGATCGGTCATAATGACCCAAGGAACTCCAAATCTAGCGATAAATATGGCTGAAAAGAAATAGGGCAGTTGTTTTTCTATCTTCAGTGTATGTACGTATAACATCAACCCATTTTTTAAAGTAATCCACATTTACAATGATGTAACCATGCCCCTCGCCTGAGGTAGGATTACAGTGCATGAAATCGATCCCCCATTTCACAAATGGACCAACAACTATAATGGGGTACAACAAAGTAGGGTGGGTGCTCTTTTTAGATGTGAACAGTTGACATGGTGGGAATTTTTTAACGATATCGATACAATCTTTAAAGATCGAGGGTCAAAAGTACCTAGCGTGTAATATTTTCTGGGTACTATCCATTCCAAAAAGATGACCGCCACAAGCACTAGAGTGACAGTCATTTAAAACTACATCAACCTCTTCATGATTTAAGCAACGCCAAAAAAAGATGATACAATGTATAAGTGATGATAATGTAGTATTTAGAGTGATGATGAATACGATGATGTTCATCTCGGGTTTCATTGGAATGGAAGCCTTGCGTCTGTAGATAGAGAATCAAGTCTCCATACCAAGGGTCATATTTAATAATGAGGAACAATGATTCATCTGGAAATGAATCAAAGGGATACGTATCCTCAATAATATAGAGAAGGTCACACATAATCTCTGTGAAGAAGAGATACTTCTTAGAACTGGATTTCTCAAATTCTAACTCAAATTCCTGGAGGAAAACAATCCAACGAGAGTATTTCCCCCCAAGATCTTCAAGAGTCAAGATGTAATACATGGGGTTGGAATTTTCATATACCGTGGTTGTTCAGAGCAAGATGTAATGATGAAATTTCTGGACTGTGATGACCATGGCTAGAGCCAATTTCTCCACATGTGAGTACCGGGGTTCAGAGTCCAAAATACTCTTAGTAAGGTAGTAAATCACATTTTCATGGTCATGTTTGTCTGTTTGAACCAATACCATGTTGATGGTGGATAGGGATGCAACCACGTATAGGGAGTAGAGTCTTGGTATAATTAGGTGGTTGCAAGAAAGGTACATGCATAATGGCATGTTTGAGAGTGTTGAACACATGCTATGCCAGGTTATCCCAAAAAAAGGGTGTATCCTTTTTTAATAAATGCATGAAATCATGGGTTTTTTCGATATAGTTACAAAAAAACCGACGTAAAAATTTTTCCTTCCCTTACAAACTTTGGAGTTCCATAATGTTTGTAGGCAAGGGTAAGGCCAAGATGGGTTCAATTTTTAGTGGGTCTATATGGATTCCATCCTTGGACATGATGAAACCAAGCATTCTATCAGTCTCGAGACAAAAAACACACTTATGTGGATTCAACTGTATGTTTTAATGGAAACACCTAAGAAAATGGATCTCAGATGATAAACATGGTGATATCACTATTGTGAATGAGCAGTAAATTCATCGAGGTCGGGTTCCATGATGTGTTTGATGTCGTGAAAAGCATAAGACATAACATGTTGAAAAGTAGTGCCAACATTCTTCAAACCAAAAGGTAACTTCTTATAGAAAAAGGTCCCCTATGGGAAAATAACATCTATTTTGTGTTGATCAAATGGGAGTATCTCAATCTTATTGTAGCCATAAAATCCATCCATAAATGAGAAGATAACACTTTTGGTGTAGTTATCGATGATTTGATCGATATAAGGGGTAGGAAAATTGTCCTTAGGATAAGCCATATTGAGGTGTCAAAAATTGATACAAACCATAATGGTGCCCTGTTTTTTGTTTACGGGGAAAATATTAGAAACCTATTCATTCAAAGGTACAAGGTAACTAAACCCATCCTTAATAAGTTTCTCAATTTCTTCCTTAATGGTTGCTACTTTCCGTGGACGAACCTGTCATAATTTCTGATGAAATGGTTTGGCATCAGGGTAAGTCCTAAGCTCGTGTACCACAATCGAAGGATCTATCCTTGGCATTTCTTCATATGTCCAAGTGAAAATATATATAAATTATTTAAAAAGGGTTGTATAAGACTTTAGTTCTCAAACAAAATAATTTTGGCCTACGTTGATGTTTTCTACATGTAACAACCCCATAAACAATACATCAAAAAATTTCTAATTAATCAAAGAAACAGAAACAAGGTGTTTGTTTTCGTTGTCAAGATATTTTATTGATCATGCAAAAGAAATTTTAGAAAGAGTATGGACTAATGTCATGTATAAAGCATGCAATGGACTGAAACCTTAAGCAGATGAAGGGTGTTGAAACCCTGATAACATGCAGTACAAAGTAGACCTTGGTTTAAATCTGTCGATAGAGACGAATCTGTGCCTTTATATTAAAAGAAAAATATATATAATACATATCCATAAGAAAAATTAAATGAAAGACTCTGCAACTCGAAATTAAGAACCAATTCATTCACATAAACTCTATGTAACGATTTAAACCAATATTTCTATGATTCGTTCCAATTTTTTTTGGAAGATTTAAAGAAAAACATGTAGCTACTAGATACCTGATTTCGATGAAATACACATAGATCCTAGTTTCATAAAGTACAATTTAAAGATCTAGCAATAGCCCATTTACGATTTATTTCATTGGTAAGCAAACAACCATACGTCAAGATGAAGTATATGAGAAAATAAATCAGATGTACTTACTTGAATCCACGAAAAAACACACTTGGAGAATCAAATCCTCCCAACCATAGGAGGTAGCAAATCAATGGTTTGCTCCACTCCACCCCCGAGCTGGATCACCAACCATGCACCAAAACAACAAGTAACTTACTCGCGGCACTCAATCCTCGAGTCCGTAACAAGTTTTCATGATGGATTTATAAAATAGAAAAATGCTCAACACATGCACTCAACATCATTTTCCCCATGCACAACATGATGTCCCGTGCTATTCCAATGCACTCATATAAATAGCTTTTTCCAGGTCTTATGCCATCCCAATCAAATCTCTAATCAGATCCCTAAGTCCCTATGATTTAGGATCTTGTCTGGTTGTTGAGTTTTGGATTGGATTTGATTGGTATCAGTCACTC
This sequence comes from Pseudotsuga menziesii, assembly GCA_001517045.1. NCBI lineage: Eukaryota > Viridiplantae > Streptophyta > Pinopsida > Pinales > Pinaceae > Pseudotsuga > Pseudotsuga menziesii. The sequence goes on along the minus strand of LPNX011017498.1, from coordinate 50,453 downwards.
TAGCTTGCTTACACATGTTCTTTGGTGCCATGGTTGGTGTCCCCTCATGTAGTTGAGTTCTCCAAGTGTTATTTTCTTTATTAATAAATAAATAAAAAGGTTTGTTGTGCAAATGTCATTTGAGTTTTTTTTTTGAGTTTCATAACTCCTTACATAATAAAAAAATAATTTTCAAACCATGAAAATAAAAGCAGTGTCATGGGGGTATTACATTTCTTCCCCCCTTATTTTTAACACCGTCCTCGGTGTTCTTTTTATTTTGATCTCCCTTGCTCATTCTAGAACATGGAGGGATATGCTTCCTGCATTTTATCCTCCATTTTCCAAGTTGCCTCTTCAGGGCTGAAGTGCTTCCATTGCACTTTTATTTGAACGATGGCTCGATTCTAGAGCATACATTCCTTCCTATCTAGAATGCAGAAAGGTTCACTTTGGAACTCTCCCTCGAGTTCTACCTGAATCACATTCCAGTCAATTATATGAGTAGCATTATGTATATATTTTTTTAACAATGAAACATGAAATACATCATGTACCTTTATATTAGGTGGAAGTGCAAGCTGATAGAATACCAACCCTATCTTAGCTAACACTTCAAAAGGTCCACAATACCTTAGTGCCAATTTGGAACACCTTCCCAAACTCAAGGAGCTCTTCTTCGACTTTATCTTTAAATATACATGATCACCAAACGTTGAACTCTCTTGGAGTTCATTTTAAATCCAGGTAACATTTTTTTCGATCCTTGGCAACTTTTAAATTTGGTTGCACTTCCTTGACAATCTTTATAGCGTAGTGCAATCAAACAATTCTTCAATGCATACATGTTTTCTTGTAACCATACTTTTTCCTCTTCCACATAGAAGAAGATAAACATGTCAATCATTATCTTAAGATTCTAAACATTTTACATATCACCCCAAGTAGATATCAACATCTTACTAATATTGGGAACATGCTTATTATGTCTTCTTCATAACATTATAGGTTCCAACTAAAATTTAGTTAAACAGTGTCCATTCCAATTACAGGTGATAAAACTTTACTAGTTATTACTACATTTAACCCTTATATATTGGGAGTTAAAAGCAAATATATCATATTGTCTATATTCAGGCACAACTCCACTCTTCATGCATTTATTTAAGCATTTCTATTTATGTACACACAAAAATAAACACAAAATTTTGCATTCAAAAAGTCAATGCTTCACAGGGTATAGAACATACCTATGCGTATTTGAGTTCATTAGGTCGAACTGCTATTAACCTCATAACTAGTTGGGTGGAATGTTGCAGTGACATAGCTAGTTGTGGTTATTTTTATTAATTGCATATTTGCATGATGTCTTAAATTTTACTATGCCTGGCTAGCAAGATAACCATCGGCATCGATTTTAATTCTCGATACATAAAATGTTGAATCCATGGTGGGGCCTTTGCCTTGAACTCCTCACCATGATTAAATAACGATATTTACATTATGTACAATTTTAATGCAATAGGGGTCAAAATCGGGATATTACATTCCAAATCTAAAGTCTGTAATAAATACTTGTAAAGTAAATCATTACACATACAAACATGAGTCTCTGTGTGTTAAATCCAATAAAATTTGAAATTCTATTATTTTATATTAGCACATACATAATAAACTCGGAGTTTCTTTCTATTGGATTAGGGTTGATGTTCTTCACTCTTGGAAACATTCATGCCTAACACAAGTGTCAATGCTTTGTAGAGTCTTTAAATGTTTCGCAGAGTATGTAGTATGAACACATTCAAATGTTTTGCAAAGTATGTAGTACGAACGCATTTACATAGTAAATGAACGGAAGCCAACAATACATGTTAAATTGCCTTAAGTTTTCTAGTACTGAAAAAGCACTTTTATGAAGAAGAGTAGTATCGATTGTAAAAATAAACTTTGGTACCTGCCAAAGGCATTTGGCATTTCTAATTCTAACCATCCGGCTTCGAGATGGTCTTCATGATACAACTAGAAGACATTTTTGAAAACCTCGCAATCATCATAATACAACTAAACGACATTTTTGAAAACCTCACAAGCATCATAAAGGTTGTATTTAATAGTGTTCAAAATACAATTAAAGGCATTTTTAAAAACGTATTCAAAAACTTCACAAGCATCATAAAAGTTGTCCAAAATATTAAAAGTTTTCAACGTACAACTAAAGGTATTTTTGAAAACCTCACAAGCAACATAAAAGTTGTCCAAAAATAAAACCATCTACAAGGTTGTACACTCATCTACAAGTTGTTCAAGCAGCATCAAAACCTATCCAACAAAGAATACATAGGTCTAAAATTCCATCATGGAAATAAATCATATTTTAAGGTAACCAGATAGCCTATTCGCAAAATCAACCAAAAGACTTGACATATTATGAGATTGGGCATACTTTGATTCCAGTAGTGACCAATCTGTTTATTTGTTATATTCTCTGTACATATGAGGGAAATAAATGGAATGAATTCT